>JAFBJR010000570.1:3162784-3412108 GCA_016785285.1 Brachirus orientalis
TTCATTAAAATGTTAGGATTCGTAACTGTCTTGAATGAGTTGTTAAAGTCGGTACCATTTCCAAAAGTTAGAATGTGTCAGCCAAATTGGAATTCTGATTTTAATTCTCAATTTCAAATCTTCTTAATGATAACTTTGATCAGCACACAAGAATGTAGGATCAAGTATTTCCACACATAGTGTATTTTTTTCATAAGCAGCCAGAAGGTAACATTGGAAGTCAAGTCTCTGCACATCTAAGGTATTAAATGAGGCTCTCTTCATTCTCCTTAAATTATCCATAAATAATAATCAGTACATATAAACTTAGCAGTTTACAAAGCTTTACTTAAGCTACTTTTCCACCATGCAGTACAGTTCACCTCAGCTCGTAGTTTGGAACAGTACACCCTGAACTTGCTTACATTTCCAGTACAGGTGTGTTGGTTGGATGGTGATTGCTGTATCATCTACATAAATAGCATCATGTCATACTGGTGCGACACAGAGTAACCTGGCAATAAACTTCAACGAAGTAGAAGAATGCAATATTTTTCTCTGAAACTTCCATAAATAGCTTTTGCTTTCTGATGCAATATACTGTTTGTTTAAAGAATGGCATGTTTGGTGTTTTTCTGTACCTGTTATGGTAGGGAAGTGTTTCCAGCTGTAACATGTTTCTAGCAATGACTTGGCCATATTCAGAAGGTGCTGCAAATCAATAAAAGTTGATGCCATAGGTGAAGCAGTTCTTACAAGTTGCTCTCCCATCTTAAGATGTGTCAGTACAGTCAGTCCTTGAATTTTAGGAAATTGGTCCTGGAAAATCATTAAAAAGTCCTGGTCCCAAGGTGTGGTCACCCTGTATACACACCTGGATCACTGTGCTTGGTATCCCAAAGGAAGGGTGCAGAAAACTGTTATGTTATGCAACGGTTATTCTCCGCACTAAGATGGGCACCAAAATAACACAAGTAATGGAAACACAAATAATTGCGTAATGTACCAAACTAAACCAAACTGTACTGCTTGGTGGAAACAAGGCTTTTGGGAATAATTACTAAACCAAATCACAAATGCTAAGGAAGGTTATATGATTCCTTGTGCCTTATATTCTATTTGCTGAAGTGTCCTTGAGCAAGACAGACTGAACCCCAAGTTGCTCCCGGCATCTGTGAATAACGTGTGATATTCTGTCCATGTCACCATATGAAAATCAAAACTATGAAGCATGTCAAAATGGTCACAAGTACTCATCAAGACTGGGAAAGCACTGTGTATACAAATATTTAACATTATACTGTAATAATTAGGCCAAAGGTTAGAGCTTTTATATGCAGACTCCTTTGTGCAGACTCGTGCAAAGTTCAGTGCATGTTGGTTTCAGCTGTGTAGCTTGACTTTTATAACTTACTCATGTGTCTCTGTTCAGATCAGAAATAAATTCACGATGACAGTTTCAAGTCGTACACTTCTCCAACTCAAGTATACGACTTCCAGTAGCCACCACGACTCAACGTCCATGAGTCTTACAAGGCTCCAGTCGAGTGTATCCTGTCTGCTGCTGAGTCTCAGGAGCGACTCTGTCAGTCTGGCGGGCCAGTGAAGCTTTCCAGCTTGCAGCTGTGTCAGACAGTAAAATCCCCAAAATTATCCATTAGTCGCCGTCATTGGTGCCGCAGTGACCGACACTTCCAAGTGTTTACTGGCAGGTTTTACCTTTTAAATTGTTACTGTGTGGTCCTCTAATCTTTTACCTGCATCCGTGTCATCCTGGTGAACACATCTGTATTTATGAGCTCTCTGAGCAAACATCTGCTTTTGTTGTGTTTGGCGCAGATGCTGTCAGTGCATGTGGGGTGAGATCATGGACATTCTGATTGATTTGATTAGAAGAGTCTATTCTCTGGATATCTTTAGGTAGACCAAAAAAAGAGACAGATAAGTCATCTTTTTAACCATGAAATCCAGGAAATTTAATGTAAAGTTGCTTAAGTGTAATGTTGACCCCCCAAAAATTATTTTAAACAGCATGAGGTCACTTACCCAGCCACATTAATTTTACTATTAAATATGATAATAACATTTATCTTATTGGTTTGGGAACTGCCTCTTTGAAGCCTCAAGTTTAGTAGGTTGGTCGGTGCCATCTTGGATTTTTGAAACTAGAAGAGACCATATTTGGAAAAGGTGGGGGTGGGCCTGACTGAGGGCTTGTCCAATGCATGTTCACCTGCATCCATACACCTATTGGACAGGAGAGCTAGCTGTTAGTCATACCGTAGCCACTCCCTTAAGTACACCATGCTTTATCCTATTTGACGAAGAATGGAATCATAATTTAGACAAATATTTGGTTGAGACCATAAACTCATCAGGAAAATGTTCCACTGGTGTTAAAGATCACCACCCACCCAACTTGAAGACTGCAAATTTTTGTACACGTCTAATTTCATTAAACCTAAGGGAGGCAATTTGATTTTATGTTGACATTATTGTTTCAAATTGATTTGTAATAGGTTACCAGCTAACTGTTGCATCCTGCTGATCTGTTAATTCAGAAACATTTCTAAAACTTAAAAAAAGAAGGAAAGCCCACAGATTTTAAAACCTGAGTTTGAAATTAATTGTCTGCTCTGTGAGTTACGCTGGTTCCACACTGTGGCTTTCTCTTCCTCCATGACTCCAACCTGCACTTCATTAGCCTTGTTCTATTCCCTGTAGATGTGACTCCTCTTTTCCGGGATGGAGGAACGTTTCTCCCTCAGGTCCGACTCATGGAATGGGTTGAGGCCTGGACAGGGGCCTGGGCCTGTTTGTTCAGGATGTGTTCAGAGAGAAGAATCAGAGAGATTGTCTCTTTCTCTCTCTCTCTCTCTCCCCACCTCACACCCCGTGACCCACAAATCCCTGGATCTCATGGCTGAAAATCACTGCCAGCTGAGCTAACATACTTATCCATGCCTGCATCCGAACCAACGTGGGCTCCTGCTGGACTCAGACAGAGGGACAGACACTATTAGGAAGCCTTTGCTAATACAGTGCGATCGCATTTCAAGCGAGTGTACCGTTGCTAACCTTGGACAACCTCATCTTTTACCTCCAACAGCATTTCTGAGTTCTGTCTGGAATAATGTCATGTAAATGTAACATCCAGCGCTGCTCTGCTCCTCCACTCCCTCTATTTTTCCCTTCAAAATCCTTATAGCACTTAAAATGCTGCTTTCTCCTCCATTTCTTTCTGACTCTGTCTATTTAGTGACCTCAGAGCAGAAAGTATTGCAGCACTTATTCCAGCTGTACATTGACTATTACTCACACTCTGGATGCACAGTTGGAAGAAAAGTGCAGCAGAATGAACAAAATGGAGGGAAAGACACTGACTGGGATTCAGTAGTAAAGGGCAAAGCCATTAATGTGGCACTGCTTTGTTTTTCCCTTCATTTTGAGCTTTGAATGTTTTGAAGGTGACTGGGTGAGAGAGCAAACCACAGAGGAGCACTGACTGTACTACAGTATCTGTTAAAAGCAGGTTGTACTTCAACTCTACTCTCATTATTGTAGTTGTCTTGTCAGTATGCCACAAACTGAAATTTTTTATTAACTTTCGATGTTAAATAATTGCAAGCAATAACACAAAACAGAGGAAATGGAATAGTCCGTAACTGTAAAACCGAATTCCTCAAGCATTTCTTGCACATTTTCAGTTCCTCTGTGTCTTTTAATTTGATGAAGTTTAACATTTGCAAATGTGATAATATTTCCTTTTGAATCAAATCACTGTCTTAGTCAGAATCAGACAAAATTAATTATTTTTTCTGGATGTTGTGGATCCTAATGAACAATTGTTAACAGTTTGGAAGCAAATTTTTGACTTACATTGTCAAACATTTTCCAGTATTTGTTTGAAGAACAGCAGTGCCTCTTTTGAGGTTATTCTTAAGCATTTTTGTGTTACAAACTGATCAGTTTAAGCAAAGTGGTTTGTACAAGAGTCACGTGTTACAAGTTTTAAATGTGGCTACATATTAATGACAGAAAACAAGACAATTGGAACAGGTTGCAGGCTGTGAAATAGAAAGTGTTAACATAACTCCATTAGCAATAAAATTTGGATCTTGATCCAGATCCACATCGAATGTAACCTGTTCAATGATATTATCACTCGCCACATTCAACTAAGTCATGATGGTCTGCCTTTTTTTTCAGAAATAAACCAAAAGCTGAACAATCTGTGTTAAAATGTTAAAGAAAATGCAACAAAAGCCCTGCTGCCATCCCCTTAATCAGATCCAAAATTTGAAGGTCTTCCTTTGTCCTTATCTCACTAATTTGCAGGCTGTGAACTGGGAAGTGCTCAGAGTGCACATAACTCTGCCAACACTAAAATACAGGCCGTTATTCAGATGCACACCAAAGTTTCCCTCTGTAGAGACACTAGCTCTCTGCACTTTCCTGTTTTCATAAATATCTCTCTCTCACAAGACAGTGAAACAAAATTCTTGTATCGGATGTGCTCAACATGTAATGGGTTTTTCTTCTTCTGGGCAAATTCTGTCAAGTTTCAAGAAATCCAGTTTCCCTAATTCTACTAACAAATACAGAGTATGTGTGTGCATTGTAGCAGATATTCCAAGAGTATACACTTGCTGGAGGCTTTTAGTATTCAAAGACCAAAAATAGCCTTGAATTGACATGTTCTATAAATATTTTATTATCATGCTGTGCAGAGTGGGCTGCCTTATAAGTCTTGGGCCACTATTAAATTTGTTGTTTTACCAATGCTGTAATGACAGTTTAGTTATTTCAAGATCTCGTTATTTGAACACATCCAGAAATACAGGAAAGATGCATGCAGATTCAAAATAACAATCTTTTCAAGAAACAAATCTTCCACAACAGGTCGAAGTGTTTTGTGTGACATACCCTTGCTTTGTTAAACCTGGACTAGATCCCTAATTAATGTGTCTGGTAAAACCTATTTATGTTGACAATATCTGCTGTGAAAAAGTTCTATTATGCCACGTTTATTGAACGTTAGATCCACATTTTGTATGATTTGTACCACATTGATAGCTTGCTTATATACGCCACCAGTCAAAAGTTTGGACCACATTAAATGAGAAGGTGTGTCCAAACTTTTGACTGTTAGTGTTTTCTGTAAGACCAACTCTCTTTCCTTCCAATCCAAGTGCCAGTGATAACATAATTAGACACACATAAAAACAATAAAGCTGTTGTTGCCTTAATACGTTTGCACAGTTACTGTGTATCAGCTGAAAAGCAAAAGACATGACAATTGTCGATCAAATAAATTGCAAGTTGTTTGGGCCATGTTCGGTTCCTCTTCTTCACCCAGTGCTGTTTTTTGTTTTCTGGCAAGCTCTTGGTGCTGGATGTTGACTGGAGGCTGTCTTATAATGGAAGTAGACTGTGTACACTGCATGGGTGTGTCAAGTCACAGTTCAAACACCTTAGTCTGCCACTGTACAGTAAATGCACTGAACCACGGAGGAGAAGAAAAGTTAGTGTGTAGTTAGTTACTGAAGTGTTGGCACCGCTCACACACACTGGCATGTTCTTCTGAAGGACCGTTAATGTTGTATTTGCTCTGTCGCTCTGCTCCGCACTGGACTTTGCATTTGAGCAGTGTGTCGTCACTCTGGCAAACATGATGCAACCTGGTGGTCACTGATTGGTTCATCATGTGGCAGAGACTTTTGTTTCCTGGAGGAGCCTGTGTACTCTGGACTTGTGACTTGGCTGAAAGAATGGTGGACAAAATATGGAGGAAGAGTTGGCAGTTCATAGAAAATAGACGGTCTTTTCGTAGTAAGCAGTCGCCCTGTAAAACAGAAGAGGTTGAGAGGGAGTGAGTAAAATTTTGTTGTTGTTTGATTTCTTTTACATTAATTGTCTAAGAGGTCATATCACGCTGACTACACATAAATGGATGTGTTCCGTACTTTTAGAGTTTATTTTAGAGTTTATTTATCATTTTCAAATCCCAATTTGAAACAACACAATTGGCAAATCGCAAAGGCAGCAAGTTATTTTTTGTATTTTGATTGTTGAGTGTTCTATATCTGTTTTACAAACTGCAGTACATAACTGGTAGAGATTTTGTCACGTATTTTGAGGTTATCGTCCTTGCATTAGAGTATAGTCATAAATGTTTTGGTAGCGATCTCATGTGGTTATTCTGATCTTATTTTAAATCTGTAGGACAGTAAATGTTGGAGTGAATCTTGACTTGAGTAAAGTTATTTTCCAAAACATTTTTAATCTTTTAACCCTAGTGCTTTACAAGAACTAAAATAAAGATGGTTAAAACTTAAGCAGTTGACTAAAAGGACATGGCCACAGAGAGAGATACAACAATAAAAATGAATGAAGATGAATAAAAAGAGAACACAACCTATAAAAACAGATAAACACAAATGAAATGGAGTGTGATAAATATGTGCAATTAATTCCTAAAAGCTTTCATTTCATATCTTCTTTTGTGTTACAGCTGAATCCAAGCTTCATTCATTTACAAACTGCACTCCAGTTCACTTGTTTCTCTCCTCATACAGTTTTTATTTCTGAAAGATTTAGAGATGAAAGTTGTTGAAGTACGGCTCATTTTTCTCTGACAGTTTAAATGATGGATGAGGGCGACAGCTGCAATTAACCTGATTACGCTTCACTTGTATTTTCATGTCTTTCTTAACAAGAAGATGAAATTTCTAATCATCTCTCTCTCTCTCTCTCTCTCTCTCTCTCTCTCTCTCTCTCTCTCTCTCTCTCTCTCGCTGCAGTGTGGAGGGGGATGGACGGTCCAATGACGGTGGCCATTCCCTGGACAGTGGAGCAAACTATGGTCAGGGTCCGGTGACTCACGGCTCGGCCATCAGCCCTGACCGATTTGACAGTCCTCTTTACAGCCACGGGGTCCAGCCTGGGCCTCAGAGGCCTCGACGGCCCAAGCTCCAGCACTCACAGTCCATCCTCCGGAAGCAGGCTGAGGAGGAGGCCATTAAACGATCACGCTCGCTCTCCGAGAGCTATGAGCTCTCTGCTGACCTTCAGGACAAGCAGGTACACCTCAGCGTTGAATATATAGACCATCTACAGTTAGGTAACTCTTGGATTTTTCCTCCTGTGCTCTGTTAAGTAATGAATTGGTCCAGTAGATCTGTTTGGCCAGCAGCTTCAACATGGTGGTAATGGCTACAATGTAATGGGAACAACAGCAGCATTCTACCTCATGTTCACTAGAAATGCTTTTCACCATTAACTTTGAAAAATCTGCACCTCCCTTGTAACAAAAAAAATATTTAAATATCCTGTTGGTGTCTGAGTGTCTCAATTAATTCACTCCATCTTCCCCGTAGGTGGAGATGCTGGAGCGCAAATATGGTGGACGATTCATAACTCGACATGCAGCCCGCACCATCCAGACAGCCTTCCGCCAGTATCAGATGAACAAGAACTTTGAACGTCTCAGGAGCTCTATGTCTGAGAACCGCATGTCCAGGCGCATTGTTCTCTCCAACATGAGGATGCAGCTGTCTTTTGAAGGCCCGGAGAAAGTGCACAGTTCCTATTTTGAAGGGCGGCAGGTGTCCATGACGGAGGACGGTGCCCCATTGTCCATGGTGCAGTCCGGGTGTGGAGATATAGAGGTTCACCAACAGGCCAACATGGCAGCTCACCCGCCCCCACAGAGTGACCTGACAGACACCATCACAGAGCTGGAGGATGCCTTCTCCCGGCAAGTCAAGTCTCTGGCGGAGTCAATAGATGACGCACTGAACTGTCGCAGCCTTCAGGGGGACGAAGGCCCTGACCCGGACAGCATGGGCTGCACCGAGGTGGAGAGGGTAGTGCCCTATCAGGTGAAGTCCCACCGCAGGGGAGCTGGACGCATGCACGATGAAACAATGGCATCATACAGTGATGTTACTCTGTTCATAGATGAGGAGGACATGTCCCCCTCTATTGCTCTGTCAAGGTCAGGGGATCAACCCTCCAGCACAGAATCAGACTTGCGATTGCGGTCAGCCAACTCTTCCCAGGATTACTGGCCTCTTGACCCTAAAGATGAGGGTCGTGACACTGACACAAGCTGCCGCAGCACTCCCTCTCTAGAGTGCCAAGAGCAGCGTCTTAGAATTGACCATCTTCCTTTGCTGACAATTGAACCTCCTAGTGACAGCTCTGTAGAGCTTAGTGACCGCTCTGACCGTGGCTCTGTCAAACGGCCGCCTGTGTACGAACCACCGCATGGCCACATTGTTACATCATCCCAAGCGAGCCCTAAACACATTTCCCACGGACCCCCACCACGGGCATCGTCCCGTGACGATGACGCACCTCTGCGCCACCGGCACCGCCAGCTGGAAAGCCACCTGGCCATTAATGGCTCAGCAAATAGGCAGAGTAAGTCCGAGTCCGACTTCTCCGATGGGGACAATGACAGCATCAACAGCACATCCAACTCCAATGACACAATAAACTGCAGCTCCGAGTCCTCGTCGAGAGACAGCCTGCGAGAGCAGACACTCAGCAAGCAGACGTACCACAAGGAGACTCGCAACAGCTGGGACTCGCCCATCTTCAGCAACGACGTCATTCGCAAGAGACACTACCGCATCGGCCTGAATCTCTTCAACAAGTAAGTGATGGAGCAGGTGCTTTGACAGTGTGTCTGGAGTGATTAATGTCCCAATTAAAGGACAAGATGTTAATCATTCATACACTCAATATTGCAGGAGAAACTGCAATGAAGTGTATTTAATTGCATTTTGCACAGAAGGCGAAATGAAGAACATAATTTAATGCACATATAGAAAGTACCTGTTGAGTACCTGTTTTTTTTGTTTATAAAGCAGGGTTGTAATAAAATGTAGCCAAAATATCACACAGTGTAGCTCATTATTCATGTTTCACCAACAGTTACGTATTAACTGTTTGCGTACATCATTGCGTTGTTTACAGAAGCCAGAGGTGTTTTTAACCAAGGTGCTCGGGGTTACACTCTGCTGCATCTGTTGTTGCTAAGCAACCAAACCAAACTGTCCGTTCAGTTATCCACACTATCATCTCGATCGCCATTGTTATCCTATACCTCAAACTCAAAGAGTATGTGGAGAATTTCACCAACTGATTCTAAAGCTTTATCTGTATGATGGATTTTCAAAGTTTATTTCAGAACTGAAAAAACATCAGTTTGACCTACGTTTTTGTCCATAGTATCAGAAAAGCAAACAGTTATGCATCAGTGACATTCAAATTTGTGGAAACATCTCTCATGCATCTCCATTTAAACTATAAATATGTGTGTACAAATGACACAGTATGTGAACCGGCCGTCTGACATCTTCAATGATAATTCACTGTTATCTTTTTACTCAGTTGTGACTAACTTCCTGTCTTTTGCTGCTGACCGCCTCCTTATGGAATTCTGGCTCCTGATTGGACAAAGTTTTCCTAAATTAGTTCGTTGTTCACTTGCCTTATTTCCTTGCATTCTAGAATAAATGGATTTCAATCACAGTGAAGTCATTGTGTGGTAGAAATATGGCCATTTCTGTCCCATTTTTGAAGTTGATCAGCATCAAAATACCAGACTTTCAAAAGATAACCCTCTGTTCATATTGGATTTTCCAGGAAGCCAGAAAAAGGCATCCAGTACCTGACTGAGAGAGGATTTATCCCTGACACACCTGTTGGTGTGGCTCACTTCCTGCTGCAGAGGAAGGGACTGAGCAGGCAGATGATTGGGGAATTTCTTGGGAATCGACAAAAACAATTCAACCGAGATGTTCTAGAGTAAGTTTGTTTGTTTTTTTCCCCTTGTTTTTTCCCCTGGTTCCTGTAATAGTTTGTGTAAAATTTGTGTAAATATGTCCTTGCTCATGTGCATGTTCCAAAACAAAGAAAAACAGAATGTACCAAAACATTTGGGTTATTGCTTTAGAAAATGTAATATAAGAAAAAGATACAACTATTGTAATATCCTCTTTGAGCTATCCTTCATGATATCCATCTGTCGTCTGTATGTCAGCTGTGTGGTAGATGAAATGGACTTCCAGGGCATGGAGCTGGACGAGGCCCTCAGGAAATTTCAGAACCATATCCGTGTCCAGGGCGAAGCCCAGAAGGTGGAGCGACTCATAGAAGCTTTCAGGTAAGGTCACTCATTCACACACAGCATTAAAAGGGACAGATCATTGACATTGGACTCACTGATAATATGGCTGCTGTAGAAGGAAAAATCATTTTAAGCCAGAAAAGAATCTGTGATATCTTAAGTATATTATTGCAACTTTTTCTCAAGAGTCAAATTTGCATCACAGCACACAGAGGTTAATGATCCACTCCTGCCGCCATCAATAAGTTCAAATGTGTTATTTTGTGACTTTGGTGTTTGTAATCGATCGTTGGGTTTCACAAACTTACCAAATGATGCAGCAGTAGAGCAGCAGGTCTTGCGACCTTGTGAGATAAAAATGCAGACTTTTGCTCCGGACTCTGGATCACTTTGGTGCAGCAGAGTCAGTGCATAACCATAAGGGTGTTTAACGGTGAGGAAATGTGGCAGACATATACCTAGGATTTCATCAGCTTAAGCTCAACTTTTATTCAGTGAGCCTTTTGTTAAGTGGCTGTTGTTCCTTCCGTTTCTGCTGGCACCTGTGTTAACCCTAACCCTAATCAAGTTCAAATTTATTTATATAGCACATTTAAAAACAACCCCTGTTGCCCCAAAGTGCTTTACATGCTTAAATAAATTTAGAGGAAGCGATGAAATACAATAAGTAAAATCACCAAATGGAAATGAGTTAAAACACAGCAGATGAACAGCACATAGAAGGATAGAGAAGGATCCAATAAAATAGTAATAAATAAGAAATAAAGATAAAAGCTCATGGTGAGAGGGAGTGTGCGGCTCATAGACAGGTCTACTGACACGATCAAGTGACTGTTGGTACCATATAACCACACTTCACACACCGAGCGATGATTTCACAGAGAGACACCCAGTCAGAAAGTGAATGATTATGGTGCCATGCTTATCTATACATATGTTGCCTGTTGGTGGAAGGAAAGTTGCTGATCCAGAACCTGCCGAGAAAAATACTGTTTTTATTGTTTTGTTGTTTTAAGTCACTGCTGCTGTTGTTCCTCTCACCTGTGTTGTCTCGATGTGTAACCACTTCGTGTTTTTCTACTCTCACTTCTGCTTTCTTGTGACAGAAAATGTCCTCACTGTGAGCATGTGCGCTTTGTGGTGTGTTTACTTTTCTTTAGCTGTTAAAGTTTGGTTGAAATGGTGTCACTTATTCCTCCTCTCCCCTGTCTCTAGTCAGCGTTACTGCATCTGCAATCCCACGGTTGTGCGTCAGTTTAGGAACCCTGACACCATCTTCATCCTGGCCTTTGCCATCATCCTCCTCAACACCGACATGTACAGCCCCAACGTCAAGCCCGAGAGGAAGATGAAGCTGGAGGACTTCATCAAGAATTTAAGAGGTGATCAATTGAACATATTACATGTAAACTGATGCTTTATATCGGCTATTTTTGACATTTCATTTATTTTAGAATGTGTTCAACCTTATACTGGCTAGTAGTGATAAGATGTATATAAAATTATATATGGTATATTCTATACATTCTCTTCTTACAAGAATGTAATTTTATTTATTTGGATTATTATTCACTTTAATGGTTCTAGTTTTTTTTAGGTATTATTTTATCCTGTCTTTTTTGATTGACCTGTTAGTTACTTGTTGTTTGTGAATAGTACTACTCTATCCAAAATTGTTTACATGAGCTGTTTGTTATGGGGTTTTTCTTTCTATTTGAAACAATTTGTAATGAAAAGCGCCACTGTCAACTAATATTATTATAATTGCTATTTCCTATTAATCACATGCCCCTTAATCGAATAAGAAGAAATAGTTTCATGTGATTCCGCAAATGTCTTATGTTATATAATATTTACACGCACATGTAAATTTGACTGTATTTATTGGATATTTGAATCTCTGAGTCACCTTTATGAAAAGCCTTATGAAGTCCTCACTTTCCTCATTTGAAGACCATTTATTTGCCATTCTTCCATTTCTGTTCTACTGATACAGCGGGTTTAATACAAGTATAAATTCAGGTGTTATTGTAACTGAGTGATGTCTCCATGTGATCCAGGTGTGGACGATGGTGAGGACATACCAAGAGAGACTCTGGTTGGTATTTATGAGAGAATCCGTAAGCGAGAGCTGAAGACCAATGAAGACCACGTCTCACAGGTGCAGAAGGTTGAGAAGTTGATTGTGGGCAAGAAACCAGTGAGTAACACTTGTATTTGTTCAACGAAATTCACTAAAACATCAGTTTCAGTTCTTAAATGCAGTAGAATTTGCTTTACATTACATGAGTTTATTCTCTGACATGCACTCGATGTTCTCACAGCTTTATCCTCCCAGAATCATATCATTTTCATAAACAACAGTGCCTCTCCTGCGTCTCTCACCTCAGACATAGGAATAGTCTTTGGTTGTCAGATTCTGTTGGGGATTCACTCCTGGACTTAGACCTTCACTCTGCTGGTTTTAACACCAACCAAAGCCCTGGAGCAATGTCGCCCAGCGCTTCACCCTCAGGAGAAATGGGCTCTTGATGCCACTTAAGTACAATAGTAGTCCACACCGAGTTTTTATTTATTGGTGTGTAGTTGTTGCACTAATTAAATGCAGCATTCCCACAAGTGTTTATTACAGTATATATGTTACACTTGAGTAAGCTATAGATTCTCTACTTAACTGCCAGTTTGTCGTCACTAGAACTAGCTGATTATATTTCAGTGGGAAAGTAAATGTCCTGTTCTTGTGAATGCAACAATGAGGGTATTCTGTTAAACCAATCATAAAAATATAACAGCCTGACTCAGAGTCATTCTATTCTATTCTATTCTATTCTATTCTATTCTATTCTATTCTATTCTATTAGGGCTGCAACAATTATTTGATTAATCAATTATTAATCATCCACTATTTTGATCATCAACTGCTCAGTTTTCGATTTTTTTAATAAAACAAGCTTTCAGTTTTTTCAGCTTCTTAAATGTCAATATTTTCCGGTTTCATTGCTCCATTTGACAAAGAAATTATTAGAACTGAAACACTTGTGGAGAAAACATTTAAGACATTTAAGAACATCATCATTATATTATATTATATTATATTATATTATATTATATTATATTATATTATATTATATTATATTATATTATATTATATTATATTATATTATATTATCAAGGTTAGGGTTAGGTGAGTACATTTTCTATTCAAAATGTCATTCAAACACTTTATTGATTATTTATCATAACTCAGAAAATTTAAAGGTAATTTACATTACATTTGGTTACATTTGGATGATGAAACGTGTGACACTAATAATCTGCTTTACGAACCACCCTGTCATTTCGTTGTTTTGTATTGGAATTGCACATTATTACAGAGTACAAGAACAACACAGCTCATCAATTTTAGATAAATCCATTTATTCTGGACAACTTCAATTAAGTGCCTGTAGTCTTTCCTGTATACTGTATATACTGTGTGTCTAAAAGACATGGCTGAATACAACAGTTTGACTGGTTGATGGAGACACACAGCTGTGAGGCACCACTGGTATTTTTTGATTTTGAAAATCAAAACAGAGCCAATATCAAATTTAGTTCTGACTGTGCTCCAGCCCCTCAGGAAGAGGGAAACTGAATCTCTGCATTATTCTGCAGGTGACAATGTTGCTTTCATGTGTGAAGGATAAAAGTGTGATTAACCTCTGCAGCCTCAGGAGGAGGCTCGTCTTGTTCTGGGGACTTTGTTTCAGTCCATTTCCAGTCAGCAGGAATCTTCTGCGCTAAAAGTAATAATTGAGTTTATTGAAAAATGATCCATCGTCACCATTTAGCTGTAGCATTACAAGCCCAGGAGGACAGTTGATTAAAAAATGCTGCAGCAAATAAACCACACTGGAATTCATCCATGTAATACATCCACTAATGCTGCACAGTTTTGGCTTCCAGAGGAGGAATTTTCCAAAAAATCTTTATTCCAACATTATTACAGACTCTCTCGAGTCCAGCAACAAAGAAAAGACTACCTTGTTGTATACAGACATTATGAGGTGCATGTATCTTCATGGCTTAAATCAGCCACAGTCTGGACAAAGCACTTATATGATAGATGACGTATTCTCATCTGTAAATAATCTTAATATTGTAGACGCTAGAACATTAACTTTGTCTTCTCTTTTAGATTGGATCACTTCATCACGGCCTGGGATGTGTAAGTAGAATAAGCATCCATAAATCATACTCATATTTATTATGCATTCTTCATTTCTGTCACTGGTTGTTGCATTTAAAGGTTCTAGTTTGGAATGTCAAAAGTGGGCTTGCACAAGTTACATATTCAGTTTTCAGTGTATTACAGTTTTTTTGGCGCGTCACCAAACATTTGCAGGATAAAACACGCCAAGGTGGTCAGGAAAATTATTGTTGCTTCACATTACTGTGTTTTTGTGTAAGACACTGTATATTATTTCTTAAATATGTGATCAGCTGTGGCAACACACTGTCCCATTCATTTAGACAGCAAATACACAGTATGATTTCCACTGATTTCGATAATGTAAGCAAGGAGAAATCAAAGCAATTCCAGATTCATTGAAAATGTTGAGTGAAACAACAACATTTGTCTGTTCATCACATTTAATACGAAGGTTTCTGCTGCAGGAGCTGCAGTTTCAGCAACGTCAGAGATTCTAAACATTTGAATTTAAATCTTGTGACTGTTTTTTCCCCTACTTTAAGTGGGAACCTCTGATGTGTTGGTGTCTGTGCTCTTTTTTCCTTCTTCCTTTTAGGTTCTGTCACTTCCCCATCGCCGACTGGTGTGTTACTGTCGTCTGTTTGAAGTACCAGATCCCAACAAGCTCCAGAAGTTGGGCCTGCATCAGCGGGAGATCTTTCTGTTCAATGACCTCTTAGTGGTAAGAGGCCTCTCCTCTCCTCTCCTCTCCTCTCCTCTCCTCTCCTCTCCACTCCTCTCAGGTTCAGGGTGCAGCAGTGTGGATCTGATGCAGTTCTTGAGGGACTGCTGAAGAACTCGTTTGATGGTGGGACAATCATACTTTTATATGATGGACAATATTCAGGACTTCACTCACACATTGTGCTGTTGGTGTTTGTTGATTGTGGATTTAAAGTGAAATGGGTCAATAATGGGACTTTCAAAGCCAAAACCTCTTGTCTCCTCTCCTGTCCTCATCTCTCAAAATCAACCTCTCATCTCCTTTATTTCAGGTAACCAAGATTTTCCAGAAGAAGAAGAACTCAGTGACTTACAGCTTCAGGCAGTCTTTCTCGCTCTACGGGATGCAAGTCATGCTGTTTGAAAATCAGTGTAAGTGGCACTGGGCGTTTTTATTGTATTTTTTTCCCTCCTTTTCATCTATAGCGTGTTCACTGACATTGTTTACATCACAGGCTTTGATTAAGCACAGCAACACATCAGCAGAAATGGGAAGCCAAAGCGAAGGGCTGTGACTTTGTTTATACTCTCCAAACTCCACACAGATTCGTTCAATGTGTTTTAACGTGGATTTGATTGATGGGCCCCCTTTTAAAGTTCTCTTCCCCTCTTTTTAATGTTGCCCCAGATTACCCAAATGGAATCCGGCTTACATCAGCGATACCAGGTGCAGACATCAAAGTCCTCATCAACTTCAATGCTCCCAATCCCCAGGACCGAAAAAAGTTCACAGATGACCTGCGAGAGTCCATCGCCGAGGTCCAGGAAATGGAGAAATACAGAATAGAGTGTGAGCGGCCTTTTTTAACTTCTCCCCTCCCATCCCCCTCTTCCTCCATTTACCTCAGGCTGTGTAAAGTAGAAACAGGGCCTGGTTCTCATTCCTCAACTGCAGCAGTTTATGAGGGAGAGTGTTTACAGAGTTCACATGATGGCAAACAGAAGGCAAAGCTTTTTTCTTGCTCCAACATACAAAAGCAGGAAAATCACTACTGGAACTTTCATGAGTTTCTGACTGAGAGCCTGTTCAGACCTGGTATTAACATCAGTCACTACCAATTCATCCTGAATGTGTCCTCAGATCTGAGCACAGAAACCACATTTGGAGGTGGTTTGAGAACGCATGTGGCCACATTCCTGAGCATTCATGAAAGTAGTCTGTCCTCAGGACACATCAGATTACTTTCAGGTCCATCCCCTGACCGTATGTTGTATTTTATACTAATCAGTTCTTATACATTAATTAATATGTAGCCACTGTGACAATATCAACACTGAGTTCTGCAAGGTTTATTTTTCCTGCTGCTTAAAATCTTATGTTACCTGGAACGCATTTTCACCAAAGTCCATAGCAACTTTTCACAGGACTTTCCTGCAGGTAGCAGTCTACATAAAGGAGAGGATAAGAAAGGAGCTGAAAATTATAAGCCGTAATATTATTATATATGTATATTATAATATTAATTTAATAGTGTGTGAGATATACTAGAGATATGAGATATACTAGAAAGAAATGCACACAGAAATACAAAATGCACATGGAGGTGAATTAAATCCTATTTTTGTTATGTTTATTGTAAAATGTGAGTCTTGGACACTAACATTTTTTTAACATCATAAATGTTCAGGCAAAGCATAGTTTGTTTGGGTTGAAATAAACTATGAGAATAAACATGATTAGCTCTTGGACATTTTTATTATTTTATTATTAGAAGAGAAAAGGCTGCAGACCACTGATAGAGTCAGACTTGTTGTGAACATTATTTTGTCCTTGCTAACAGACTTGACGTCAGTGTGTATGTGAATAAAGGAGTGAGGGCGTCTGATCTGATCATATGTGATCACAGGAGATGTATCCTGGACCCATTTTAGTCGTACTTACATCTGTCTGCAGGGGCAGAATCACTCTGATGTTTGTGACAGATGTTAATACCAGGTCTGGCACAAGTCGGTGTCTCACTTTTTTAAATCTGTCACTGCCATTTATCTCACTTTTCCTTGGCTCATTTTTCCACAGCTGAGCTGGAGAAGCAGAAAGGGGTGGTGAGGCCCAGCATGTCACAGAGCTCCGGTCTAAAGAAGGAAGCTGGCAACGGGAACATGAACCGCGCCAGCCTGGACGACACCTACGCCATGGGCGAGGGCCTGAAGAGGAGCGCCCTCAGCAGCTCGCTGCGAGATCTCTCCGAAGCAGGTACAGCCTTACATGTCTATCTTTTAACCAGCCGTCTCTCCTCCATGGAAAAGTGTTCTCCACCCTGTCATCCTCTGTGATGACAAAAAAAGAGATGAAAATAGCAAAATGTTTCATGGCACCATACGATGATTTGTGAGTTTACATCCAGTAACTCATTCATGATTGAACAGTTTGATCAAGTTTGTACTATTTTGGAGGGATTTCAGGTGTGAGCTGCCATTTTACAAAACGAAAACCCAAATACGGTCCAACAGTATTTGAAAAGAGGTTAATGTTGATAAGGTTAGGTCTGATTTATTTATTTTTTTTAAGCCTATGTCCTCAACAGTTTATATTAGTTTATATTACATTCCCATTATTGATGCTGTTTTATTTTTTTATACTTACAGCATATTTTCACTCCCAATTATTTTTTTCATCCAACAACCTTTGATTAAAATCTGATCACCATTCCATAGCAGCTTATTTTCTGTCATTCCATATCAGTGAGTATCAGTGAGTTGAACATGGCCGCTGTGTCTTTGAAGCACAAATACATTTCATTCATTACAGATAGCAGCTGTGGGAAGTTATCGGGTGATTAACTTGATAACAAAATGAAATCCAGTTAGGGTTCTGCGTCACTGCTGATGCTGTGTTCTTATGATCTTCCATGATGGAATATGATGAGATGGGATATGGTCAGACAGTGTCAGTAGAATTCCCTCCGCCCTCCTGTCTCCTGTGTCTTTTTTTTTCTTTTTTTTTTGGGGGGGGGGGTGGATTGGACGCAGGATGTGGCATGTTAGTGGGGTCAGTATTTTCGCTTTGTTTTTCCAGCCATACTCCATTTCATGTGTATTTACTGTCTTTTTTTCCTCCCATACACATCAGGTACTCTCCTGTTTATGTGTGATTATCGGTCATGTATCATTGGCTGAGTGTGCCTAACAACGGCAGAAGTGCTCTCTGTTCGCCCTCAGACTTGAATATGCCTGTAACATCCCATGTGCAAAAACCACTGTACTGCTTTTGATGTGTCTCCTCCTTTGTGACTCTCACTGAGACTGGCTTTTTGCCAACACATGACCAACTTATGAAAATCTACATCTTGTGGCAACATTAAGAACTGAGTTCTTATTTCATCAAAAATCTGGGGAGAAAATGTGTAAACAACAACCCTGATTTAGTTTCCCACAATATTTTGGTCGTTCAAACTTGCTGCTCATTAAGACCCATTTTTTTAAAAGGAAATCTGAATTAGAAAAACTAGAACATGTAAAAAAAATGCAGTTGGGAATGCTGAGGCTGGGATTCATAAACTCAGCATAGTTTACAGGAAATAAATGCAAAAACATGTGCAGAAATGGTAGATAACACAAACCTTGAAGTTGAAAGCTGAACAGGAAGCTGAAAAGTTAAAAGGTTGAAATCATCTGATTAGGCTGAACGATAACCTGAGGAAAGACTTAATTTGTTTGAATTAGCTGAAATCATCATTTGCGTTGTCTCAGTCCAATCAAATGATAGTAGCAGAAATTTTCTTTGCACAATTTTTACAGGAAGACAAGGCTAAACTTGTTTGAATAAAATGTGTTGCTTAACTGAAAAAGCTTAAGTTTCGTGGTGGAAATGTTGGTATGGGCGAAATGTGAAATGTAAAAAAAAAAAACAAAAAAAACAAAACACAGTTGCAAATACAGGGACATTTCTTACTGACTTTAGAACTGCACCCAACTTTGCACTGCATAATAAGGCTGCAATAAAGAAAACAGGAAAATGTTGGAAAGTTGGAAATACTGTGTCAGCATTCCCAACTAAATACTGCTTGAATGAGCATCCAGTTTGAGGTGTGTCTTAAACAATTTACTCCCATAAATCTCAATACAGCTTTAGATTTCAATCTGGTAGCCACAGCACCACCTGTCACCCACCACACTCCCTGGACCTGAACGCCCTCTCTCCCCCTTCCCATCCTTATTTGGACTTAACTCACAGTCACATTCCCATTACACTGTTCCCTACGGGACGGACGGGCAGCCGAGAAAAATAAAACAAAAACACGAGTGTAGTCGATCCAGGAGTGCTGTCGATCTCTAATCTGTGGTATTGCATGTCTCGGGCAGGCAAGCGGGGGCGTCGCAGCAGTGCAGGATCACTAGACAGCAATATGGAAGTAAGTTTGAAGCAGCTGGTATCCAAGCTACTCTCTATGTGATGATGTGCACTGTGAAAACACACCCATTTCTTTTTTGGTCTTACACTTTTGCTTCATAGACTCAGTTCATTTGTTTGGATCATTTATTTTTTTCTTCCTGGGATGATGCCTTATAACCTGCCTGCCTCAGTTAGTGTGCATGCATGGGTTGCCTGCCTCTGATCGTGCCCCCCTCCCTTTTTTTGGAAAGCCACAGATCTCCTGTTTTGGTCATGTGACATGGCCAGTATACACTTCTATCCTCAAACAAGCATGACTCTACTAATCTCTCTCCCCTTTGTTGCCTGTCTCTGTCTTTCATTCAATCACATCCAAGCAGTTTTCATTTGGTTCTTCTTCTCTGTGGCAGGGTGGCAGATCTTTAAGACTCTAGAAAACAGTCCGTCTCCTTCAGCTCCCATTCCTGTCCGGGTCTTTCTTCTTCTTTTTTCCCTCTTGTATCCACAGATTCTCTTAAATGCTGTAAAGTTCAGTGAGCAGTGTAGCTTTCATAGTCAGAGCTCTACTGGTTCATTTCAATAAAGACTAATGAAGATGTGGATTTCATTCATTCATTTTTTTTTTCCCACTCATTTCATGTGTTCACGAGTTCATGTGTTGGTTTGGAGTCTGGGACCCTGAAAATTTCACTCTGCTTTTTAAAAGTTGTGATATGGTTTTCCTATTTCTTTACTGATGCGTGGATAGTGAGCGAGTAGGGAGGGTGAAGGTGTTCACACCTGTTGTGAATCTGCACACATGAGCTTAGCTCCTCCTGCCCTCTGATTTCTAAATGAATGCTAACGTGTGGATGACGAGTTTGCCCGTCACATCCTCTGCATGTGGAAACTATGCCTCCATTGAGTTTCACATGTTGCATGAGTGACTCTCAGAGGGTTTTGGCACACGCTGACTGCGATGAAGATGTAATGTTGTCTTTTCTACTCTTGTAACGTGATTGTTCTTGTTACAGATTTACACTTTTCCTGTTGGTTAATTTCTCGGTGTAGGATCCTTTCATCATGAAGTGTTTTTATTTCCAAGCTGAATGATTTGTTATGTTGCTGCTGCCTATCATGAAAACATTTTTAGTTTCTCATTTGCATGCCCTGTAACATTTTGCTACTTGTTTATCTGATGTAAGACAACTGTGAGTCCATCCCAGTGTTTCTCCTAACATGTTTTCAGCAGCGGTGCTGTTGTACCGATTATGACACAGTGACTTAGCCCATATGCATTTAAGTCTAAATAGTTTTAAAATAGTATAATAGTAAGGAAAACAGGAAAACAATAGTTGGGAATTGTGACTCAGCTTTCCCAACTGATCAAATGGCCTGATGATCATTGTAGATTAAATTTAATCTTTAGTGTCTTAAAGGGGCTGTATGTAAGATTATTCATGTATTCAGCATTTTATATTGCCAGTGATGGAACAGATCATTGCTTACACTGTCCTATAGACTGACCGAGTTTCTGTATCTACTTGTGTACAAGGCAGATTTTTACAAGGCAGATTTGCCCATGCCAAGATGGCAGACGTGCCAACATTTTGCTGCGTCAGTGCATCTAATCATATATGTATATGGTCGCGATCCATAGTGAGCACGAGCACAGAGATGAGGCTGCAGTTCAGTTATTTTCCTGGTAGAAAAAACTGTTTTTGAAACGTATGTATAGCCCCTTTAAGTTGATCCTTACTTTTGTTAGTTTGGAGTGATAATGATTAATGGCACCTTGATATTATTGATGTGTGAACTTTAAGTAGTGGTGCTCAGTAATTTAGCTGCTGAATGAATGTAGGGGAAACACCTAGTCCTGCGGGTGCCTTGCAGCTGTAGTTTAGGTATCTATCGTGCAGTGGCACTTGCTCAGTGCTGTTACATTTTTTCTATCCTTCCTGCAGGGGTCCATCATTAGCAGTCCGCACACGCGACGGAGGGCCACCACACCACGTGAGGGCGCACCCCGTGGCCAAGCCCCCATCCCTAACTCAGCATCAACTTCCATCCTCGGGTCGCTGTTTGGCAGCAAGCGAGGCAAACCGCCCACCCAGAGTCACCCCCCTTACCCACAAGCTGGTCACCCCACTCTCATATCCCACAAGCCCCACCCAACCAATCTGCACCATACGGCACAGGTGGTGCACACCCAACTCCAAGGTCACCACCCCCAGTACTGCCAGGTCCCCCAGAACCCACCACCGTACCACCACCACCACCACTACCACCCTCCGCCCCACACACAGTACCACCAGCACCCGGCCTATGCCTCGCACGCACACCAACACACCCACCCGCAGCACAGCCATTACAGCCAGCATTCCCATCACTCCTCGCACTCCCAGCACGCCACTCACCACCACAGTCAGCAGGCGGGTTCGGCTCCCGGCGGGCCCAAACCCAAACACAGTGGCATCAGCACCGTAGTGTGATGCTTCAAACGACCGAGAGGAGGGAACTAAGTGAGGGACAATTGCTTACACCAAAGGGACTGACAGCAGAACTCTATGGCCTGTCCACTGTGTTTTTACTGCTGCTGTGATGGAAGCCGATCACATGCAGTCACCTTTTTTCACCTCCAGGTCCAATTAATATGCAGGATGGAAATCGGACTCAAATCATCCACTAAGGGGCCTTTAATAGTTTGCCTGATGATAGTGGGCTTGGCCCAATCAGGGTCTTGTGTGTTGGGGGGGGTTGGGTTCTATACAGGAAGATGCTCTATATTTTAAACACACACCGCCGATCGGTGGCTCCCGCTGCTTCATCCCCTTCAATAGTTTTTAACCTCACAGAATCAGGTGGGAAGGCGCGAGGAGAAAAGAGAAAATGGCCGACCGTTTTTTTTCTCTAATGGCATCATTTCTTGTGCGCAAAAGTCGACTTTCGATTCTCTGATTTCCTTCCATCATATGAATGCGATTAGTTGTTGCCTCATATGTAGTGTAGGGTATAAACATCACACACATAAATCAAAGGGCAGGTAAATGAGTGAGGCGACCATTTCAGTCATAGTAGTTCTAGTGCTGTATTTACTGTAGATGACAGCTGTATGTGTTGTCTCTTAGCTCTCATAATTAAATGTGCCAACTATTAATGCATAATCTATTTAGTCCAGATTTCATGTACAGTATATTGTGCGTAAGGTAATTTGTAAGATTATACTTACAATTATTATTATTATCAGCAAAAATTAATTTTATCAGTATTATACTGACTCTGTGGTAACAGCACGTAGACCTGAAAGGGGTGAACTCCCATTTAGTCCAGCCTAGAATAAATTCTGGAATATTTGCCATTTTTAATGGATCAGAGGGAGTAGCCTCTGGATGGCAGCTGTTGCATATGCCCCCCCCCAAAAAAAAAGGCAAACTTCTTTTCAGCTCTCACACAGGATGAACGAAGCTGATTGGTTTGTTTGAATCTCTGTTTACTTGGTGCAGAAGAGACACAGGTTCATGTTCCAAAACGGAAAGCGTCTATTGCCTTTATCATATACAACAGCTGCTCTCGACTCTCACGCTGGACTCGCACGCACACAGTGGTGGAGGTACCAACCGAAACGCTCCACCTCCATAAATGTTTGAATCTTAGAATGGAGCAGCGTCACGCAATGACAAAGTCAACTGTCAGTCTCTTGCTTTGCGTTGCATTTGGCAGAAGTGAAGAAAGGTTCAACTTACTGACCGTCAGTCAAAACACATTATGCAAATACCACAGCACAGGCACTAGCCAATCAAATCACCTTTAAAGTTTAGCCCAAACAGTAGTCAGCCCAAACTGAGCTCATGGACAAAGTTATCGCTACCACTCTGACCTCTGACAGCTGCTTCCATCGAAGCGTCAAACTGCTCAACACGGACGTGATGTGTACGTGTGAATCCAGTGTTAAAATCGACATCAAAAACAGAAATACTAGTTTAAAAAAAATCCTCTTTTGCCTTGTTTATGTTTCTTTACTTCACCAACAAACTTTGGTGAGTGGGGGGAAAAAAAAATCTGTTCTTAACATAGTGAAGTATTTTTTTCATCCTTTTTCTATCACATGTGCAATATCTTTGTACTGATTTTGTACATTTGAGAACGCGCGAGAGTAAGGTGTCCCGTGTTTTGTTTTGTTTCATGTTGCATAATTTATTTATTTTGTTTTTGCTGTTTTTGACCCCTGTCAAGAGTCTTTCACTAAATTAACGTGCGACTGTCCTCGCCGTCTCGAGAGAGGGACAGACTTGGAGATCAGTGGAATGTCTAGCAAGTTTTGTTTTTGTTTTGTTTTTTTGCATGTGATGTTATTGATGTGAGGCTATCCTCTGCACATTGTATAACAAATCAGTGTTACCATAGCAAGTTAAAGTGCAATCATGTTCAGAAAAATCCAGACTTGTACTGAAAGTGGACGTAAGTCTGTCATCTTGTCCAGGGTGAGATTCAGGTGAAAATATATATATTCATTTAGGAATATATAAATACTTATACAATAAAACATGGAAAGAGGAATGTGTGTATATATTTTAATAAAAAAAGAAATGCTTCTCTTTGGGCTGAACAAAAATATTTTGCTGGATAAGCACACATGAAAGAACACTTTCAATTTTCTTCAGGAAATGCAGTTATACAAGAATAGTATGAAATGCAAACTGAACAGGAACTGGGTATGTGTAAAGATTTAACTTTCTACATTCTACAAATAAGAGTCTATTCTAGTGTGTACAATTAGTGACAGTAATGTTTGTCCCAGTATTCAGGTTGTAAATGTATTTTAACATTCGCAAAGAAAACCATCGCCATAAGTCAGGCTTAAATATGCTCATGTGAATAAACAGAGAGGGTTCAGAGGGCAGACATATCACATTAACGCTCAGATGAATGTGTCTTTCAATTCCAGATTTAGTTTTTCCTCTTTTTCTACTTTCCAGAAAACTTGGGACAATGTAAAACCAAGGAGTCTGTTTGTTTTTTTTATTTGTGTGTGTGTGTGTGTGTATGTTGTAGTGCTTCCAGCGTCTATGGTCATTTTTTTGTGAGAAAGTACCCCAACAATGCACTGCATGGATCTGATGCATCACGTGTCCTTTTCACTGTGAGCTGATTGGAGAGGAACAAAAAAAAAAAAAAAAAAAAATCAGCCTATAAATTTAGACTTTTGTTTTTGACTCATTTGAAACTTCCTTCTTGTTGAAGTGTTTTCTTGCTGTTCCACGTTAGGCTGGTCGTCGTCGAAGCTCAGCATGCATTTCGTCCGCAAAGCCATTGTGTAAATTACAAACACGGAGAACGTTGCACTTCTTGTTGCCGAGGGCTTTCATCGTGTAAATATGGGATTTTGATGTGTCAACTGATCAAACGTGTGGAAGGAGGGGTTTATCTGTATGAAGCTGTAAAGGGACCAAGGGGGGGGGTTGAAGGAGCTGTACATACTGTGTATATGATCAGTGCTCTATTCTGATATCTACAGTCAACATCAGGATGTATATATGTCACCTCATAGAAGGATGTGTGGGGTGATACGCGAACATATCGATTGTCTCAGCCTCCAGCTGTCTCGGGATTGTTGTAGAATTAATAACAAACAAAAAAAATGACTGTTAGAAAGTCCGCTGCCATTTACACTCACCTCTCCTCTCATACATGCAAAACCCCCGTCACACCAACACAAACATGCACACACTGTATACACACCGATAAACGTACACACATCCTGCTGTTCACGCTGTTCAAGTGTGGCGTGTGACACATTTCTAAAAACACAAGGGAAAAAGACGAGAATGGCCTCATTTATATGTGCATCCTGTTTGTACAGTGAGTAGTGAGTCAGTAAGACCCCAGTTATTGTAAAACTTCAACTGTGACAATGTTGAGAACGCAAAATAAACAAATATATGACTTATGGTACACGTGTGCTTTCTTTGCTTTTTGTATTTGATGTTATTGGGCAATGAATCGAGTCACTGACACTAAAGCAAAGTGAAGTGGCTTTTATTTTTTAACATTTTTCACATTAGCTCATATTGTGGTCAGACACAACATTAAAGCCAGTTATCTGTTTTAATGTGGCTGTTCTTATACGTTCCCCGGTCACTTTATTAGGTACACATGACACCTAATAAAGTGCCAGTGCATTCTACTGTTGTAGCTCATCTGTTTCAAGGCTCCATGTGTTGTGTGTTTAGAGATGATCTTCATATGAGTGGTTACTTTTTGGTCACCATTGCCTTTCTGTTATTTCAAACCTGGCATCAACAAGGCACTTTCACCCAGAGAACTGCTGCTCATTAGACTTTCTGGACCCCACTGTTGAGATGTTTGTGTATACGTAGATCAGCACCTGTCACCAGCACTAACAACCAGGCCACATTCAACCTCACTTAAAAATCACCTTTCAATCACGTTCCGATGCTCAGTTTGAACGTCAGCAAGTTGTCTTGAGCATGCCTTCATGAACCAATTTGCTCACATGTGATTGGCTGATTAGATACTTGTGTTAACAAGCAGTTGAACAAGTGTCCCTAATAAAGTGGCCATTAAGTGCATGCCAAAATGTGGGGTACATGCTGTAGTAATCCACTGGATCGTGTATTGTTGTTTTTCAGTGCTGATCAAAATGAAGTGGTCCAGGTGGGTTTGAATATAGATTCGAATGAATGATGGTAGCTCAGTGTTAGAGCAAGTTGTCCTTCAACATGAAGGTTGCGGGTTTGATTCCTGGCTCTGTTAGTATACATGCTGATGTGTCATTGGGCAAGTCACTTAACCCCATGTTGCTCCTATTGTCAGCATGTGAATGGGTATGAAAGACTGAAACTTGCTTTGAGTCGTCATCAAGGCAGAGAAATGTTATAGAACTACAGACCATTTAGTTTGTGTTTACAGTGAACACGTGAACATGTATAGACCCGGTTTTCTCCTAACTTGTAAATTAGTATCACATTCAGACAAGTGGCAACACCACCTTACAATTTTTTATGGAGGACTTCAGCATAGAAAGATGTTACATTCTCATATCAATGCGAAAAACAAAGGAGAGCGCTGCTTTCATTCAGTCACGAGAAATCAGGTCCTTAAGGATAAAAGCGATAGTCTCGTCAAAATTCACTAGAAATGACTTTCCTTTTGATGTGAGGGGAGAAAGTGCTGTGTAAGAAAAATATCTGAGGCAACATGTGAAAGAGAACAAAGGCAGAAAGGGTCTAAATAGACTAATCCATTGACACCACCCATGTAAAAGAAAAGTATTCTATCTTTCTGAAGCCTTTATTTTATACTTCCATTTAGACTTAATGGACTGGAAGGACAGTCATTGTAATTTTTGTCCTGGTTCAAAATCTGTACAAAACAATTGAACATTGAAGGCATGTTAAAAAAAAATTGTAGGCAGATCAAAGCCGGTATATTTTGCCTGTATGTGTTGTTTTATTTTTAATGAACTAAAGATGTAAATAAAAGTAAAAAATAAAATAAAATAAAATAAAATAATAAATATAAAAAATGGAGATAGAAAAATACCTCAAACAATTGTGTATTAACCAAAGAGAATTTGTGAGGAAGACGTAACCTGGTTTTGAATGTAATGTATCTTCATCTTCTGTTTCACCAGTACTTTCTTCTAGTGTTGCAGCAATTCCACCAGAGGGCATTCTAGAAAATGAAAAAGAGAAATCGGTGTTGTCACACCACCTGTGGGTGAAAAAGCTGCACAGTGTCTCAGTGCATCACCATGACAACAATGACAATTTATACACTTACTTTTTTTAAAGCTATTTCTCTGTGGGTGTATCCTTAATCTTATTCATTATTCAACAACTCAAATGATCTCAAAGCTACAATCAACTCCGCAGTAAGCTGCACAGAACAAGCTCCCAGCTGTTTTTTTGCAGCACTGCAGTGGATGACAGTCATGAACTGCCACTCTGCCTCTGTTTCTAATAGATATACTCTTATCTCCTGAAAGCAGATGGATTTCCTTCGTGTCAACTGCGCCATAACTGTGCAGTGTCATTGGTGAATTCCCCAGACTGACGCCGCTCTGCACTGGGTGTGTGATTATTCTGCCACGCTTGTGGAATACCTTGGGGGGGGTCAGGAAAACTTTCGGAAATATTTTTAAAGCTCCAAAGCAACATTGTTACAACAGCAATAAAGGCATTTTGAGGTTGTAAGGATGACTGACAGCACAAGTTGTAACAGCCGAGTTGGATCTACTCTAAAAGGTTTGTGTCTTTATTTATTAATCAGTGTGTTTTATTTATTAAACGTACTGATGATAATCTGAACTTCAGCTTATTAGCTGCTCAGCAACTACTCATTAATCTTAACATTTTCATTTCATTTTAGTATTTTGCTGCAACAGATTATTCTTACAGTTAAATACTGTAATAGCGAACAAATAGCATTAAAGAGTGTTTAAAGTGTGACACTGAAGTTGTGGCTCTAATGTTGAAGATGATGAAGTTCCAGATTTTGGTGTATATGTTAAAAATGAGTTCTGGAATCTGTAATTATTTTTGTAGGGTGGAATTGAATGAAATGCAAGAGAGTGTGTGATCTGTTCCTGTCATGTCTTTGAAGAGGGGCAGAAAGGGTTGAATGGGAGTTTTGTCCTAGAAAAGAAAGAGCATTGCAGTGATGAGTCCAGGGAAGGAGGGAGGTTGCCAAAGACCCATGGTTCTCAAATTGTGGTACATGTACCACCAGTGGTACGCAAGCTTCCTCTGGTGGAAAATCAGAAATACTGTTGTGCTGTATATACCAGGGTATGTGACCAGAGTGCATAGAAAATGAAACAAATCATGAAAAAAAAAAATAATAATAATAATTAGTCACCTCATCTCTCGTTCCATCTTGACCTACATGTAT
This sequence comes from Brachirus orientalis, assembly GCA_016785285.1. Taxonomy (NCBI): domain Eukaryota; kingdom Metazoa; phylum Chordata; class Actinopteri; order Pleuronectiformes; family Soleidae; genus Brachirus; species Brachirus orientalis. The sequence goes on from JAFBJR010000570.1 coordinate 3,191,084, forward strand.
ATGTGAGGAAGAGGAGGACGATGAGAGAGCAAATGATCTTATTGGGAATAAATCTGCCTCCTGTGAAAAGTTTGTATCTGACTTTGCTCAACCCATTTACACCACTGTATTTAAACACTGGTGATGATGTGTTACTTTGAGAGCTCAATGTAAACGCTTAAATGCTGTCTTATATAAAACCCATTTCCAGAAACATTTGGGCACTTCCAAAAAAAAAAATGCAATTACAACTGAATTCTGCACTTTGTTAACTTACTTGAACCTTTTTTCCACCAGATTAAAGTAGAATGCAAAGGATTTCAGTGACAAACCTTACTGTATTCTGCAGCACGCTCACCAAAGGGACAGTTTGCAAGACTGAAAAGACTAAGCAAGTAACTGTTCTGGAAAGTTCCACAATTAAAAAGTGGTAAAAGATTAAGGTATCAAGGTATATAATCTCCCAAAGGCTCAGTCTTTGTAAGCGAGAATGGGCCATGGCTCACCATTTTGGGCCAAACTTCATAAGAGAATTGACAATCAGTTCAAAGACAAAGTCTTTCACATCATCTGGTTTACATACAGTAATATCTTGAAAAGATTATGAAGGTCAAAGGTCAAAGGAGCAGAAACCACTCCTGAATGTGCATGAATATCAAGGTCTATAATGTATAAGGTCTAATAATGTATAATTTTACTGCTTGTTGAACTGTTATCATTTAGAGCAATTTCAAATTATTAACTAAAGTGGAAATTACAATGCAGTAACATGAAACAGGGAATAACCTTCTCCTGATCTTGCAGGATGCCCCCTGGTGTAGGCTTAGCTGTCCTTCTCTTCACCACATCATGTGTACAAGCAGTTGGTCCATCATGTCACTGTTCAGTCCAGTTTGCTACTCTGCAAGTGAACTGCAGCTCACTGAACCTCATGGAAATACCTCATCTGCCCTCAGACACCACCGAGCTCCACATTCAGGACAATCAGCTCACCTCTGTGTCTCCGGGCCTGTTCGAAAGACTGGTCGGACTTAAAAAGGTCTCTCTACATGGGAACCCCTTCCATTGTGACTGCAGGATCCAGTACCTGAGGAACTGGCTGCTGAAGAACAGAGACATGGTGTTGAAGGAGCCCACCTGTGCTAGACCGAGCTCTGTGGCTCAGACAGCCATCACTGAACTCACTGACGACTACTTCTCCTCGTGTGTTGTGGCGAGCTGCAACACCGGCACTTACAACACTGTGATGGCGGTGATGCTGTGCTGCGTCATTGTGCTGCTTCTGTGGAGCTTGAGACTGGCCAAAATGTCTACCTTCACTCTGTACATAGAAAAGAAACACACTGGGTTTGAGGCCAGCTCTTTGCGGTCACTGAAGCCGAGGCACAGGAGGAGGCTGAACACGGCGCTGTCAGAAGTCAGTGCGGACCTGGAGTCTTTCAATGGTGCAGAGAACCTAGAAAGGCCACTTCTCAACATGGAGTTACTGCCTCAAGTCATAGATGTGTTGCACCAGAAGCACAAAATAAAGATAAAGGCTCCCTAATTGACTGGACTTCTCTGTCTATTACAGGTTAGGTTTTATCAAAACATCACAAGTGATAACAGAACACCATCCATCCATCCACCTCTCTACCACTTATCCTCTTCAGGGTCATGGGAGGGAGCTGGATTCCATCTGAATGGACACGAATGAGCTCTTACTTCAAGTTACATGGACACAATTCAAATCTTGGCAATCTCCAACTGGATATGGATTTTTGGACAGTATTTTTGACTAAAATAAAAATAAAAAATCACACACAAACAGTTTGCAAGTAACTCTTCCTAATATTTTCATTAGTTGAAGTATTTACAATGAGTAAACTTTAGGTTTTGACTGGCATTGTCCTTGTATCTAAATAAATGTCTGATAAAATTTTACTGCTGGATTTAAAATTTTCTACATCAGCATAAATGGGTGATGGCAGGATGACATGTTAACATGTAACAAACATGGCAGTCTCTGATTTGTGCAAATACTGTTCAGGGCTCTCACAGCAACAGACAGTACTATTAGAGGACAATATTGCACATCAAATTGTTGTTTTTTTTTACAAGTATTACTCTCACATTCATGCATAGATTTTCTGTTATAAACGACAAAAATTATAACTAAAGTTAGAATACAGGTTACATGTTCGCGGGATACTGTTCAACATTGGTAAATTCCATAATAAATATAGGATGATATCAGATATTTGTAACAATCTAAACATTACTATCGTCTTAAAAATATTTAATAGGGTAAAATAAGGCAGTTTTTAATGACAAACAGGTTGTTTAAGACTATCAAAAAAACAGTAAAAGATTCACAATTAATTTCTTCTTTTTTTCAGTGTTTAAAGTTTAGAGGATGACCTGTATTTTGTAAATGCTCTGTCAGGTAATAAAACATCGCCCACAGTGTTAAGCTCCTACAGATTTAGGACTGTACGCATTGCCTCTGCGTACATGGCTGCAGTACTAGTCAGGCTAAAAAGAAGATCATTTGTTTGTCCTTATATTCTTTGAGCACTGGGTTGTACATGCGTAGGTGTTTGACCAAAACAAGAGCATGTGACCCACTGGACTGGAAAGTGTTATGCTACAGGGAGCATGTACTGTACAGTCAGCACACATGGTCCACGCAGTCTCAAACTATATAAGTACTCACCAATAACTGCACAGGGTCCATGTGGACCACGGAAATTACATCACGTGGACCTGAGTGGACCTCTGCAGACACACGGATGCGTAAAGTATAATCTGGGCCTTTGCATGAAGCGGTATAATGCTCCAGTCCACATATTCTCTGATCACATACAGTATGTCAAATTGTCAATTTAAAACTCTACTGAGGCACAAACTTCTCCTGCTCAAAGATGAGGTCAACAGCTTCGGCCACATCCTGCACAATGTGGCCTGGTTCCACCAGCGCGGGGTCGAATCTGAAGTCCCGGTGCCCATGAAACACAGTCTCCTTGATGCAGTGGTTTGCGTCAGAGGGGACCTCAGCTTTGGGGTTGTAGACCCCAGTGCAGACTAGGACAGACTTACAGGAAGTTGCAGAGGGCAGAGCTAGCTCGCTCTCCCACAGGCTGTCGATCTCCTCCTCCTGGGGCACTGCAGCAGTGGAACCCGTGGCCACCACCATCTTAGCAACAGCTTTGGGGTTTGCTCTAGAAACTCTCTCCTCCAGGTAGCGGTTGTATAGATTGGCGCCATAGATATCAGTCATAAGGTTGTCCCTGAGAATGCAGGAGGAGAGAGTTGGGTCAACATACAGAAGTGATAATTCAGTATGGCTGTATGAGGTACTAACATACAGTCAGCATCTTATACAAAGCTCACTTCACTCTGCGTGCTCTCTGAGACTACAACCTACAGTGTACAGTGTTTTAAGTATACTTAAGAAAGTTTTGTGTTGCTTTGTAAACTGCTCATACACTACACCGAAGCCCAAAGAAAATGAGCGATTGAGAAAATCAGCGATGACACACAGGAGTTACTGATCCACTGCTGTCTCCATCAATACCTTGAAATCTTGTTATTTTGTGACCTTGGTGTTTGAAATCCTTCGTTCAGGTAAGTAACTCGTCAAATGAGGCGGCAGTAGACCAGCAACTCCAGTGTCCCAGTGTAGTAAAAAGGCAGATTTATTTTCAGTGGAATTTGATACGGCAGAGTGAATGGTTTACAAACCTCAGTTTCAGTCTAAAAAGGCTAACAGCGAGACAAAGCAGCAAACGTGTTCACAAGATGGTGCACACTTAAGCTGGCATAGGTGAGCTGAGCCCATGCCTGCCTTTCTCTTGTGTGTTCTAGGCCCACGGAACACACAAAGTGCACTCAGCTGTATATAAGACACCAACTGTGTGTCAGCACTTTACATAACCAAAACTTATATGTGTGCAAGAAAATGTGTATTTTCTGCTGTAGTGTGCATCTTTATAGATGAGGAAGAGCAATTAAAGCAACTGCAACACAACAACACAGAACAGCTGTAACAGCATAACGGCAGCCTTTGTGATTTAAAAAAAAAAAAAAGCTGAAGTGAAACATTCAAGACCTGAAAGGAAAGTGTGATGCGTTCACTGTCACACTTGCAGGCATCTGAAAGGGAGGGGTTACTTTTTTTTCACATGTACTTTCTCACCAAAGTCTCGAGCAACATCTCAGTAATATTACCTCCATATTAGTCTGCAGCACTTGATCCAGCTCCCTTTCTATTACTTACTTACTTACTTACTGACATTAGAATGCATCCAGAGTACATACATACATTTGCAAGACAGGGAGAAATTTGGCGTCTTACCCTATGGCGTAAAGAGAAGTAATGGGACGTTTCCATTGGCGTTGCATGGTTTGGCTTCTGATGAGGTATTCTGCAAAGTGGTAGGTGAGCTCACTGGGTTTCCCCATGAGAGCCTCATACTTTAAATCTTCACCTGTTATCTTCTTATAGATGTTTTCTAAGCAAACCATAAATGTTCCATGGCCAAACCTGTGATAAAAAACAGAGATATACATTAAGGCCCAAACCCAATATCCCTTAATTCACCTTGATGGCAACAAAACATGACATTTAATTTGGTGATTTTGGGACTTTTTAATTTAATGTTGTTATTATCTGTTGATTTGAAGATACAAAATGTAACATATGAGCATTAAAGTATCTAAAGACTCTTAGACTAATGGTATGTCTTTGTTGAGTAGAGTGCTTACATTGACCAAAATGTTTCCAATACGCTTTAAATCAAATCTGTATTTCTATTCAAGTTAATGGACCATTTAGGTTTTGATCATCTTTTACTGGCAACATCTGCTTTAGCATCTCTGCTAAAACTTCAATGGCAAACCTGTAAAAACCATCCTGACACGCCTGTTAAGTGTCAGAATGAGGAAAGAAGTACTGGGTACTAATCGTTAGGCCAGTGTTTTGTCTTTGTGTGCTATGAAATAGACTATTTTAACTATTCTCTTGATCCTGTGCTGCTCCGTCATCAAACCAAGTCTTTCATTACAGTTTAAATTATACTGTCTACTGTGTGCTTCAATAAATAAATGGCTGATTAATAAACTTAATAATAATAAACTTTAACTAAAACAGCATTTAGTTGTGGCTCTATACCACTTTTTCAAGTCTGATATAACTTCCTGGATTGTGTTCTAGTGTAGGGCTGCTACAATTGCTCAATTAATCAACTTAAAATTTGCATATTTTCTGGTTTCTTTGCTCCATATGTCAAATAAATCATTAAAACGAAATTATTGGTTTGTCGACAAAACAAGACATTTGAGAACATTATTATTTCCAGGTTTGAGAAACACTGATCAACATTTTTCAACATTTTCTGACATTTAATGGACCAAACTATTACTTGATTAAATTTACAGCACTACTCTAGTTATGTTGAGGTAAATAAATGAAATGATTAGTAGATATAGCTGATGAGATGTCCGTTATTTTAAAACTTACCGTGGAGAATGTGCTTCGGCCATCCACATGAGGTCCACGTTGCAGGCAAGGAGGGGAAGGTGAGTTTTCTTTTGAGTTTGGTGAATACTGCTGAGGTTACCATTGGTCAACAAGACGTCAATTATCAGCTGCAGGTTTGTCTCCCATCGAATTGGCTCCCCAAACAGAACCACAGCTGTGTGTGAAATTATAAATGAAAAATATTTCATACAGTATATCTGACAATAGAGATGTTACTAAGAAACTAGAAGCCAGCTGTAAAACATTTGAGCTAAAATAAGAGGTACATATACATACCTTCAACCTTAGGGTGGTTTGCAACAGGACTGGACTGAAATAAAAGTAAAAATGAACATGTGATGCCGAACAGGACTTTCTGCAATGCTTGTGAATTTTGTACCCATATCTCACCAGCAGTCTAGGTCTTCTGTTGTGGTCCACCATGTCCAGCAATGGGTACGACTCCCTCAGCATATCAATAGTGACAACATTCTTAAAGCCCAAACTGAAAGAGGAACATAGAGCATTATCCCTGTGTAATTTTAAATAAATAATGCTTATAAAATGTTAAAAGAACAAGATTCCAAAATACTTGTCAGCAATTTCCAGAACTGGTCCTTGTCCAGACACCAGCACACACTTATCGTGAAACTTCTTGAACATCCTTAAAGGACTATGTGACATGATGACTTGATCTTGTGTGATCTAAAAACAGGCCAAGTGTTAGGAGAATGTGACAGGGAGATTAAAGCTGCTGTGCACAACTTTTGGTGATTTTTATTATTGGTTCTGATGTTTTTGTTCTCCCTCTGGTCAGTCTTCATGAGCAGAAAAAATGTAACATTATTTATACACTGCATCCTTCGTTTGGAAACAGGTTCTGTCAAGCCAAATTATCAAACCTGACAGCAGGAGTGAGCGTGCATGTGTGTGCATACAGTAGCAGCAGCACATAGGCAGGCAGGGACAAGAACATGTTTACCTGACAAATTGCTGAATAACCAGATTTTTTACGCAGGAGAATTCATTTCTCAAACTTTTCGCGGGAGCTCCTTTCTCTTCAGTCATACTCCAACCTGTTTACAGGTTCCTTTGCTAACACAATGTTGCTGTTCCCTCCGTTTGTCTTGATATAAAACAAGTCACTTCCTGTGTGCAGCGTGAGAATATACGCGACACACGATCTTAACACCGCTACACTCAGAAAGACAGTGTTGTAGAGCTGATAGTTCTAATCGACATTACGTGAACTCATTTGAGAACAGTGTCACTGTCAAAGTTACACACTACAGTTTTTAACCTAAAAAACTGTGCATATTCGTGTTCTTGAGAACTCACAGGAACTCCCAGGATGTGAGACAGCTGGTCTGCTTTTGTTTGTCGGAGGCAGTTCCCTGCATTTGTGACAAAAACAACTGGCACCACAAACTGTCCCTGAGAGTCGACCAGCTTGTCAAAAGCCCTTTTTGCAGCAGGGATTGGCATCCTTCCCCGGACAAGCACGCCATCAATGTCAAACAACAGCCCAAAGCTCGGCTGTGGCTGGAGAAGGGCAGAAGCACAGGCATGTTAGAGTTAAACCAGCTAAACCGCAAACAAGCAGAAATAATTCCACACAACGAGGTAAATGACTTGAAACATGTGGTTAAAAGGGGATTAACATTAGAGTGAAAATATGACTCACTAAACGAAAGGTCTTTTAATGCGGTAAGCAAATAGGATTAGTCTGAGCACACTGTAAATGCAGACTTAGAGTTAATACTGGACATAATATCTGTTAATAATGTGACAATGCATTTATCACATGAGTGATTGATTTGACTCAGTTTGACACAATATGGATTCTTTATTATGAGTGAACCCACAATGGAAATCCTATGGTGTCCCTCAGGGCTCAGTTTTAGGCCCTCTTCTCTTCTCTATCTGCTTTCACTGGGGTCTATACTTAGAGGGTATGGCATTCCATTCCACTGTTATACAGATTACTGTCTGATTTATGTACATTTTAAAAGACATATCTTGCATTAAACCATTGCTTAGGTGTCTCGATGACATAAAGGCTGAGATGACTCTTCCCTTATTACATTTTAATGAGGACAGAGTTGATGGGTTTTGGTGGTACCACTGGTAATTTGATGTTTTATAATTTGATATAGTTCTTTATTATTCTGTACAGCACTTTGGTCCACTGTAGTTGGTTTTAAAGTGCTTTACAAATAAAGTTGGATTGGCACCAGCACCCCGCACAACCCTTGTGCCGAGGATAAAGCAGTAGAAGATGAGTGAGTGAGTGAATTGGATGATAACACAGCTGTACACAGAGGAGGCACGAGGGGCTTTTGACCCCCACAGATTTATTTTCTGTTTCCAATTGCCTCTTCCTGTTGATTTTTACTTCAAGTCACTCATGAAAGTGTTCCTTCTGAACATATAGTATGTTGTAAATATTTGTCCTGAAAGCTCTTTGCATTGCATAGATTATTCTATGTTCATAGTTTATAGCACTTGTCTAATTATTCTATACTTCCAGGTATCCCCCCCCCCATTATCCTCATGTGCAGGACGAAGCGGTAGAAGATGAGTGAGAGATTGATAAAGGATTATGTCATGTTCCATTCCATACTGAGCTATGCTTGTGACCTTTTGTAGGTAGCTTATAGATTCCAGATCCTGTATCATCATGTAATAAATAACAATCCAACATTATTATTAGTGATGAAATTCTTTGTGCTTGATGTATACTGAACTTCACAAAAGCAGCATAGACCAGCTAAAACAATAGTGAATTAGTATAGAATAAAATATGCAAGAAAATAAAGTGAATAGTGCAAACCATTACAAACAAAACAACTGAAAATGTCACAAATCTAAAAGGTAACGTGCATGTGAGAGAGAATATATGCTGTAAACTATACTGCAATTAATGCCTATTTGACTTTGGATTTTTTAATATTTTGTAATATTTGTATTGTTTTTTTATTTCACGTAAAAAATGGCACCTCACAATTACAAAGAAATCCTCAGTCCATTCATCCTGGTGCAAGGCCTGACTGGGGTGCATTATGAGAAAAAATAATAATTAAAAAAAAAACACTAAGGCCTTTATCACAAATACACTTCATGCTTTTGGGGTGTTTTATTTTTCTCTAACTGAGGCTACAACAAACAATGTTTTTCCTGCCGTTGATCGCTGATGTTTCCACACATTCACATCTAAGTTTCAAGCAACGTTGTAGGAGAAACGCGACCTGCATCCGCTTCACACTGCTCCACTAAAGATGTGAAACACACTTAGAAAGTAATGTTGTCAACAACAGCGCATTGTTTGTCTGAGCTGAGACAAACAGCAACCGTACCTGAGTTCCGCAAAACCCGCACCGAGAACCCACAATCCCGGCTTTTCGTCTGGCTTGACGGTTACTCAGGGTGTGTAAGCCCCGGTAAAACGACACGAGTCCCCTCATCTCCTTTTATTCATCACCGGATCAAAAATAGCTGTGTAAAAAAAAATAATAAATAATAAAAGAGACCACCGCGACCCCTCGTCAAGGCATAAGCCGGCTCACTCCGGCTGAACTCGGCTTGTTCTCCGTTGTTTTCTCTGAAATCTCACTGGGCGATACGCGATGACGTCACATGAGGAGGCGGAAACCCAAGCCTCCAAGAATTAAAAAAGAAAAAAGAAAACAAATATATTCTCACTCACTCACTCATTTTCTACCACTTTATCCTCCACGTGAGGGTTGCGGGGGCGCTCGTGTCTTCAATTGGAAAACATTTGAGGTGTAAATAAAAAAAAACAAACAATTACATTTGGAGATGAGCATCATATCACATTACACAGATGCAGATTCGCGTTAGTTATGAGTTTATGTTAAACCTCCAACACCTGTTTACTGTACAAACTAATTCAAATGACGGCTGCAGCCAGTTACTATTGAAAATTACACATAATAATGTTATTAAATACTTTGAACAGATTTTATTGATTTCCTTGAGTTCTGAGAGCTGAATAAATGTGAATTCTGAAAACTCGACATGAACCTTTTAAAAGGAATATTTGATTGTTTCTATTGTTTCCTTCTTCCTTTTAAATACTGTCTGCTACAATTATCACTTATCATTAATACTATTTCTATTTATTGCCATAAATCTCGAAAACTTCGAATTATACTTTCCTACACGGACCTTATAACCCCAGTTGTTTCAATTTGCTTGGTCTGTCTATTAGTTGTGTTCTATTAGTTCTATGTTACGTTTGTACATTAAAACTGGCTTCAATAAAGTTATTTTTAAAAGGAGGAGGAGGGGGCGTCTCCTGCTGCAGCACCGCCGGAAGGAGCCGTGCAGCTGCAAAGGAAATTCCTGCTGCCATTTTAGACACCGAGGTGAAGCTGGATCCGCAATTTTGCAGCATAACACGAGCACGGCACGGTTTTTACGCAACTACACGCGCTATCATCAACACCGCTATCATCAGCACGTTTAGCAATCACTGCAGCTTAATGTGAAGGTGTAAATTATCACCCACGGGTCACTTTATTTGCAAGTAAAAAAGCACAACATGGATCCTGGCGGATGACTTCATATTTAGCTCTCCATTTTAAGCCCCCTCCTCCATTCTATCTTTAGTCCACTGCTGGTTTGCTGTGCAGCCCAGGGATTTGGTGCCTCGCGGCAAATTGTCTGTGCTGCAAGAAACCTTGAGGAATTCAGTAAGAGAAATGTGACACTTCGTGTTTGACACCATACCAGTTTTGAACAGCGTACTCTGAAAATAAAACACCCGCCATCCTGAAAGGCTGGATGGAGGAGGTGGCATAAAAACACCAACAGACTACTGAGTTTATTCTGAATAAGACATTATTCAAGCATTATTTGCAAGCCTTTGCTATGTAAAACACCCATTAGTGTAGATTGGTTTTTCCATATTTTGTTCCATCTTGTATAGCTGTGATGTATGTCCGTATACTCCATGTACTTCCTATATCATCTTATATTTTCTTATTATAAACCATTATAGCTAGTTCCTGTACAGCTGTGGAGTGTATTCTCATGTTTACATCTTTTTTTCACATTGTACTTAGTATAGTACTTAATATAGATCATATTCTATATCTGTAGTTCGTAAAGTACTGCTCTAACAAGAATTCACTAATCTTGAGATCAAGTTACACATCATCCGCCTGCAACTTAGATTACTTCAAACTACCTACATAATCTGGTTAAACTGTGGTTAAATCAGCATATTGCTGGCCACATTAACAATATCACTTGAGATGAATGTGTATTCTGCAGGTGTCCTGCCAAGGTATTTCAAAACAGTCAGAAAATGACATCTACAAAGAAAGCAGGGTCCACTTTGTATGCCATCCCCTAAAATTTAAATGTACACCAGGCTATCCTTAAACCTGATTGTCTCTGGAGGATAAAATCATCCAACTTCTTTCAAAAGACATGAATGAATCACTGAAGAGCAAACACCTGTAAATAGAAATTGCATTAAGGACTCAAATCAGACAAAATATCATCCCCGTGCTCCTCCAGCTTTATTGATAGTTTAAAATTACATTTCTATTTTCTAGGACTTCAGTTGCACTTTCCTTCCGACTTAAAAACTGAGTACAAGCAAATGGTATTTATACAGTAGTCTAAGTGATATTGTACAAAAATAACATTTTGATTTCTGTGAAAACATTTTTCATTCCCAAATAACTCCTAATTCTGCTGTTCAGACAACTGTTCTTGATGTTTAGTTTTGCCAAGGTAAAAACAAAAATCCCAAAGCCATTTTAAAAGGAAAAGTCTACCTTGGACTATTATATTTAAATCGTAAACAGATTTCTATAAAAGAACATGTCTCTTTTATTACCTCCAAAAATGTTTATATCTTAGCAATATAACATGTAGTTTGTCATCACCCTCTTCGCTGCTTGTAGGGCTGAAATGCGTCATAGGTTATGAAATGTTTCCATGTCATACTCTCTTGGCCAACTCATTCCACTAAAACAAACCAAAATAACCAATACATGGAAGTTCGGTTTCTATTTACTCCCTTCTGCTATCTCATTTTACTGAGACTCACGTCCATAAGCTCAGAGGTCCTATAGATGCCCACATGTGTTGTCCCATTTATTCATCTCTGATCACCAGTGGCTTGGAAAGGGGGGTTCTTTAACAAAGCATAATACATAACACCGCTACCAAACTAAAACATTTTTGTATTCAATGCAGAAGATATTTTTATCACCCCTTTCTTTGTATTACATAGAGAGGCTCACTGGCCTGGGACTAGCCTCTGTTAGCCAACCTTTGGCCAGTGAAGAGGATTCAGAGAAAATAATACAACCAACCATCAATCTGAAAAAAAGGAGGGGCAACAGAGGGCACTGATTATGCAGTGGCTTCAATGGAGCAGTCTTTTGCCATGTGGCCTGCCTTTCCACAGTTGTAGCAGTTAGTCTCGTTGGCCTGGGATTTACTGCAACGCACGGCAACGTGACCAATCTCGCCACACCTGAAGGAGACAAAAGACACACATTTCTTTACAAAAGACAATGAAATTCTAATTTATTTGAGCAACTTCTTGTGCTGCCGCTCTTAAGCTCAATAACAAAATAAGCATGAAAACTCAACACTCACCTGTAACATTTCACCTTGTCGCAAAGCTTCTGGATGTGACCAAACCCACCGCAGCAGTAGCACTTCTGCTCGTTGGCATGTTCACATTCACGGGCCACATGACCAGCTTTGCCACAGTTGTAGCAAAGCTGCTCCCTCTCCTTTCTGGGCTCCTTGCAGTCCCGGGAAATGTGCCCGATCCTGTGGCAGTTATAGCACGCTGTTAAGAAGAGGAGGGGAAAATTATTAACCTCAGATGTTCTTATTCTTCACATAAGAATCGAAATATATTTTAAAGAAACGCATTCACTACTGAAACTGAACTCTTGACAAATTACCTTTACAACTGCCTTGTAAATACCACTACAAAACAAAAACAGGGAAAATAATCAGAAGAAAAAGAAAAGCAATGCTTACCATCCTCAGAGTGGCAACAATCCCTGGCCATGTGTCCTAGGTCTCCACAACGATAGCAGGTAGCACGCTCTGTGATGACAGCGATAGATGAGTGTGAAAAGAGAACCACAGGATTTTAAAAATACATGGCACTTAACCCTTTCAATGAAAATGTGCAAAAATCCTGCCTATAGTCCCAAAGCCAAGGCCACAAATAACAAGCACACAGTGCAGTTATATAAATAGAATATGGAGCCCAGATATGTTGTAATATTTATCTAGTACAATGTATAGCCTGCATAGTGTGTAATTACCCTTGGATCGGCCCCGACCCCTGCAACCTACACGTCCACCACGGCCATTGGGACAGTTCTTGACCCAATGTCCAGAACGGCCACATCCAAAACACTCACTGTTGACGTGCATCTCCATTACCTAAACAAAACAGACAAAAAATTGACAAAAATGAGTGAAATTCTCCCTTCTTTCCCATGAACTTACATTAGGTGAAGTGCACCTGGCACACCTCTGAGATTATTCACTTAAAACAAACAAAATCTGTATTTATTTTTTTTTTTTTTTTTAAACAGACTGCCCTAACTGATTGAAATGTTTGTGATGAATTATTTCAACCTCAACCCTTGTGATGCATGATTTGCAATGAAATTGTTGACGACATTAAATGGCATTTTGTTGATGGCAAATTTATAGTGCACAATCACACGGAATCGAGAGATATCAGCTACGACCATTTTCTCTAAAACCCGACTCCAAATAACAGAAAGTGGCTTCTCATACCGTTTTCTTCTCCCAGCACAACTTGTGGTTAAACCTGCTCAGACTACAGTGACCTAAAGAAAGTACAACTTCTTACAGGTGGCAACGGCATGTATTCATTTTTTTTTTTTGCCGTTACCAGATTACTGTCTTGAAAGTCTCGACATATCCACCCTATAGCACAGTTTGTCAATGGCCTGCAAATTTGTTGGCAAAATTTTGACACAAGCTAGCTGTTACATATTAAAACAGGCTACTTTTCCAGTCTTTATCGATGCAACTGCCCCACACAGACTAACAACTAACTCACCATACGGTTTGGGGAATGATAACTGTACATGCCCTCAGTACGCTTTTCTGCTAGTTAATTTGACAAACTGCACCTGCTGTGTGGTGGTGTTTTTACGTAAGCCAAATCATTGAGATTAAAAGGACTGCCAATACATTAAAGGACTTTTCTCCTTTGATATATACATATACACACACATTTAAGTCATGCAACTGTTTGTTTACAACCATGGCAAAACAGCTGATGTGCCAATGGTGTGCATTTTAATTTGTTGCCAGTATCTAAGATGGAACAAATAACATGCCATTAAGAATTACACAATTTTGATATAACCAAATAAGCATGTTTGGAGGATAAACAAATCCTCTCGAGGACTATTTTAGAAAATAGTTTGCTTTTAAATCACGTTAGCAGTTTTGGGTTAGAGGTTGAGGAATGTCAGTTTTCCTATGGCCAATGCAGACCTTTATCATCCAATATAAAATATAACAGTTCAGTGATTAACAATGATGTTTTCTTAAATATTTATTGACCATTAATCTGCATTTTGCATCTTCGGTGCTCTTACATATATTTAAATAACAATATTAAGCTAAGCTTTTGAATGACAATAATACATTTCACATTTATACTTACCTATTTTGTCTGAAGAAAAAGGTGAAATTTTCAAAATAAACAATACTGTTCATTTACAGTGTCAAAAATCAACTCAAATAACCATAATCTTTCTACCTCTAGCCTTGAGTCTTGGGAAAATTACAGGACAACTCACATCAATGTTGGATGGGACAACCAAACTACCAGAGGGAGAGCTAATGTACAGTTTAGGGATATTATATACACTGGTGTGGGGGGTATTATTTTGGGGTCATCTAACTTACACGATTTCCTCAGTGGTATCATGCTGAAATCACCACAGGCCAAACTTCTGTTTACTGACGGTGCTGAAGACCAATGAGAATGGGAGTTAAATCAGTAATCAAATCCCTCAGTAATCAATAATTAAAAATGACAACTCCAGGCTTTGGGTGAAGGTTATTGGGCCACCATGTTTTCATTAATTTAATTAAAAAAGGTAAATAATACCCTGGACCTTAATTCGTACCTTATGTAATATCCAAGATCTAAAACAATATACGTTTTCCCCAAATTCTCACAAGAACCCGTTTTACCTAAGTATTTACAGCACGATGTAACCAACTTACTCCGTCTTCCACCTGAAGCTTCACGCCGTTGACTACTACAAGGGTGATCATGAGAGCATGTCGTGGTTCGTGTGCTAACTTTGAAAGCTAACTCGAGGGGACAGGCACGCACCGTCGTTCAGTGTTGACCAAACCTTTCCTGAAACACGGGAATCGAATGAGGTAAACGTAAAACTAACTTATCCGTTTTAAACTCGAAATCAGGTGCTAAACAAACTACCCCAATGAACTGAAAGAAACATCATTCCAAAAAAACAGACTCAAATACCAAAGGTTGAAGCTACGCTAGCGTTGGCCTAGTCACGTTGATTTTACTGCGCACTCGCGAGACCCGTGGACTAGCTGGCTATGTAGCACATGCTAGCGCACCACCAGACGAACGCAACCAAGATGCACGTTTCAGTCGACGATCGCTCTTTTTGTCCGCCAAGAAAAGTGCGAAACCGGCGCCCGCGACGGTAAATGTTTACCGTGGCTCACTTTTGGCGAGGGTTCGAGCGAGTACAGCATGAAAACAGTGTTTCCCGCGCGTGGCGAAAACGTCAAAGTCGTTGAGACGAGCTCACTTTAGCAGGCCGCACGGCGGAGCCAAGGCTCCATTAACGAGACCGAACCAAAGCAGTGCGTTCACAACAAAGGAAAACCAAGAAAACCTCGCGTTTTACACGGATGTTAATTTGAACGCATTGCTTCAGAGTGTGCAAATATACCACATCGTACGGCTTAATAGATGACAGCGTAATTTTATTTGCTTACCTCGCTGGATACTTAGCAATCTCAGTGTTTACGCCTCCTTCTTTGCGCTACATGCGGTGGGAGCAAGAGTTCCTGAATTGTCATTCACTAAAAGCCTGCACACTCATTGGCCACCTTTTCTTCAAACAGCCAATCAGACACTATGATGTCTGGACACCGCCTCTGCGAACCAGCCAATCGCGGTAGTTAAATTAGCTTGTTTTTTTCCCCTTGAATTTTAAAACATCAAAACACAACAATGCAAACATCGAGTAATGTATACAAACAATAGAGGCGATAGTACTGACGTGATATTAGTTACACATTAGCCAATAGTAGAATAACAAATCAATTGATACATACATATACAGTATATGTGTGTGTGTAATGAAAGCAGAATATATACAAGGTCAAATGTCCTTGTTCAAATGCTAATGTTAATTATCTAATGTTTTCTTGTGACAATGTTGGCAAATGCCTCAGAGAAAGCACTTAGTGAGTGCAAACCTCAGCTAAGGCTGCTCACTTTCCCATAGTTATAATCAACTCCAAAGGATAACTAATTGGATCACCACCAAAGTAATTTTTGTTCCTTGGGCAATAACATACAACCTCAGAACATTTCATCCAATCACACCCTTTATTTTTTTTTTTGACTTATGCTGCTCACAAAAAACAGACCAACTGAAAAACATAACCTCCTTGACTGAGGTGTAATTTTTTTTATGAGCAATGTGATTTCAATTTCAACTTTCAACTTCATTTTCATGTGTGTTATAGACATCGTCACCCATTTCAAAGAATGTCTTATTTTCTGACCTCCAGCACACAACTTAAGACATGATAAAAACATCAATCATAATAATAAAATAATTTAAAAAATACATTCAGGAATAAAAATGTAAAAGTGCTAGTACTGGTAAATAAAGAAAATATTTCCTTGAGCTGACAATCTGAATAACTGAAATCATCAAATCACAGAGGCTGCGGTTTTTATTATTATTATTTTTTAATTGTTCTGTTTTCTTTGCCAGTTAAAAAAAAACACACCTTATAAGTGTTAAAACTATTTATATCTTTAAGTCACAGGTCTTGAACACGTGGTTACATGTAAATGTTTGTTTTTGTATTTGAAGATTTGTTTTACTGTGGATTAAATAATAACACCTTTATTTTGGCATTTACGTAAAATCTTTCCTCAAATGCTGTTATTTCTATGTTATGATGGAATATTGTGATATAGCTTTAAGATAATATCGTGCACCCCTACTGAACATACTTATTTTTTCCCCACATAGGTGGACTTAATTTTTTGACTGGCCCCTCCTTCCCACACTTTGAAGCTTGTGTGACCCCCCAGCTCATTTGAGTTTGAGATCCCTGCATTTGACTGAAGTAGTTCATATTTTAAAGCTATCTCAGAAATATTGAATTCTAAAATATTGATTCTTGGCTTAAAAACTTATATCGCAAATAAAATTTAATTGCAACAAGCAGTAAGTCAGAAATATCATAATTAGATAATTTACCCAAATTGTACAGCCTTGGTAACTTCTCTGCTTTCTGACAGCTTTAATTCACTTAATGGCTTTACCAAACTCATGTCTTCATATCGCTCAATAGTTTAAACTCTTAACAATAGCTATGTTTTATTCTCATTGAAACTGTTTCCATTATCTGTGATGAAAGTGTTTTTAAGTTTCACCTTTTTATTCCATTATTGTTAGTATTATTATTGATTGGAGAGTGTTTGTCCAAAAGTCCAAGTGTGTAAAGTATCCTGTAACAGAGTCAACAATAACAACATTTGTTTAAAATTATTATTTCATATTATTGTTTAATCCTACTGCAGATTCTTGTCCTGAAAACATGTACTGATATAGTGAGTGCAGGACCGATCTAGACAGCAATCTATGGGACTTGTGTCTCATCTAACTGGCCTGAGTGCTCAGTCAGATCAATAAATGGGGAAGCAGCATTCATCTCAGTCTTAAGGTGGATTTGTGTATAAAGCTCTGAAATTGTGATTCTTAAGTCCTGCGATTCCCGTTTCATATGTCACAACTGTTAAATTCAAAGCAGGGGAAAATACCCTGTGCTGTATAGTACTGAACTGATTGAAAGATGCATCAACATAATATCTCATTTTGGATTAAATACAATGGAAGTGTTGCATATGGGGCGGCGTACCTTAAAAAGACCCACCACGACAAAGCCCTGCCCTCATCCTCAGAGAGGCAGTATTTATGTTATCTGTTAGTTGAGATATCTACTGTAAAAATCCTTTTCAGAAATGTAGGGGAAATGGTAAAGCTGTATGTGTAGGCTGGAAGTATAGTTTGCCACTCAATAAGTACAGACAATGGCTTTATGGATCAGATCTTTATCTGAAATGTGCTGCGTCTGCTGCTGCTTTGTGGAAACAATGTAAGCTGGACACACTTCCTGGGTTGTTTATGAGGCTGTTTTATTCTCAGATGGTGTCACCTACTGCTTGTTGAGAGGAGCTATGAGCCATCTGTGATTGGGGGACCTTAGGGGACCCAGACTGGGATGCAACAGAGATGGTGAACACATGGTGAGTGTGGAGGTTGAATGTTCACACTGCCACTGTTTCAGTGTTTGATGATGAAGACGCCTACACTATTTAACTTCTAATCTAAAGTCTAATTGTGACAGAATGGAAACATTTCGAATCCATGTTAATTAATCGATGGGACATTTAAAGGTTATTATTTTAACATAGACTTCATGTGAAACTTTTATTTTTTACCCCTGACTTTCTCTCCTGCATATATCCTTTTTTATTTTACCACAAGTTGGATATTTGTTATGTGCAGTGTAAAACCTAACATTGCTGGTATAATAATGAGGAAGTCTTCAATGTTATTTCCAAAGATCCATTGCTGCACTGTTCCCATGTCTCCAGATGATGGTGCACTTGGAGTTAATAATCTTTTACTCCAAACCTGTAGAGGGCCTATTTTTTAATAAGATATTTTCATAATACTCAATATTGTAAGGAGTAAATCTGTCAATATTTTTACTGATACTTGCCTTTATATTAGGGCTAACAATTATTTTCATAACTGATCAGCCTGTTTTTTTATTCTTTCGATTAATTGATGCTTGTGGGTTGGGACATTGAATGTTAGAAAATGTTGATAAATGTTGATCAGTTTTTCCCAAACCTCAAAATACTGTTCTCTATCTTGTTTTGTCTACAAACCAAAATTAGTCTTTTAGATTTCTTTGTTATTTGGAGCAAAGAAACCAGAATATATTCATATTTAAGAAGCTGACAACTCAGAGAGCAAGTAGCAAAATAGTTGATTGATTAATTTATAATTGTTGGATCCCTACTTGATATGCTAAACCATGGCGGCATGGGCTCATCCTGATGCAAAATGCGTTATTTGTATATGTAAAATATTGCCATTCCTTTTTAAGCGTTTGGAAAGGAATTGTAGATGTTTTTTACAAAAACAACAATAACAGTCAAGTGGAAGGGCTCAAGTTTGTGCTATAATTGCTCAGTGTAATTAATGCTTGATACTATTTGGGTATTTATTGTTTTTTTTTTCCCTGCTGTGTAAAATGTAACAAGGGCCTCAGTGTTCCAAGGATTGTGATTAAGTCTTCAGAAGATGGTTCATTTGTAGTCGGTAGTCCTTTACTCCAAACTGGTAAAGAAAAAAAGATATTGCTGCAATTTAGCTTTAAAGAAAATCTATACAATATATATAATTTCTTTTAATTTGTATTTGTTCTATCTGTTGGCAGTGTGGCCTAATTCTCCCCCAAAATGTGACATATAAGCTAATGCATCATATACGTAAAATGTTATCATACTGTATATTTTTGTAAGCAGTAACACTGAAGAGATAGGAGTCAAGTGTGTGCTCATTGTCAGTAATGTTTACCACAAGTTGGACATTTATTATCTTTTTCAACTCTTGCGTAGAAAACCATAACAATGCTGTTGAGAGTATCAGGGTTAAGGTCTGAGTGTGTTGCACTGTTCCCATGTCTCCAGATGATGGTGCACTTGAAGTCAATAATGTTTTACTCCAAACTGATACCGGGCCTTTTTTTGAGATACTGTTACAAAATTATTGCTTTTAGAATATCTTTATATCAATGTACTTAGCTTTTTTTGGTAAAACATTGGCGCATATGGGTCAGTCTCCTCTAAAGTTGACATAAAGGCAACAGGATTTGACTTTAAATGCATTACTTACTTACAATATTATATTTCATTGACATGCTAAGACTTTGGAAGTTAACAGTAATTGTTTTATCAGCCTTAACAACAGTAACACTAAAGTGGGAGGGCTTAAGTTTGTGCTGTAGTTGCGCAGTTTGTGTGATGCTTCTAACTCTCGTTATGACCGCGAGCTCCTGTTTCAATCAGTGGCGTCAGACGGACGCACGACTCCCACTCAAACCCTTCACCTTCTCCCCAACAACGTAAATATTGATCGGAGGAGCGAAAGCATTGTCGAGCTATTTGTGGGAGTGTTACTTTGGGAGTCGCCTCACGAGACTTTAAAGAGAGTATCGCTCCTCGTGTCACTTTGAGGGTCCGACGGATTTTTTTCAGCACGTCTGGGAGATAAAAAAAACTTTTCCACCATTATTATTTTAGGTGGCCACTAAAAGACAACCCGCCTACGACGTCGAGGTCTTACAGCATCGGTCTCATTCACCGGCTACAACCAAAGTTCATATATTTTCAGCGGGGTTTTTTTTTCCGCTTTAGCGACTTTTTTCCCCCTTTTCTTTGAATGCGTTGCAGATATGATGATGTCACCGACGCCACTTTTTCCTGAAGTTATGGCGGAGCACAACTTCTGTAACTTCTCTTGGTGAGCTCACACAGGCTACGGGGCTTTTAGCATTGTTGCTATCGGAGTTATGGTTTTAATGCTAATTACAGCTGCTACACAGCTGCTCCATAAGGCACACGACCAAGATAAGGTATCGTTTGAACAAGTGAGACGTGAATGGATGGTAAATAGAGCTGTGTACTTGGACGTTTAAGCATATATTTGGCCTCTGTTTGGGCCTACAGGCAGAATTTCACTGTAATATCTGGTACTACGGGGCCTTAATGAAATGTGCGTAGTTACCAGTAATTCGTATAGTTGTGCTAATGATGCTTTTATTTGAAGAGTAGCCATGTCAAAGGATAGCACGTTAAGCGATATTATCGTACATCACGATTTAAAAAAAAAACACTCACAGTAAGTCATTTTTTTTAGGATATTCTTGAATGGGGGAAATCGTCAAGATTTCACACGAGTGATTTGGAAATACTTATTCGCTAACTTTAGGTCGGACTGATTTATTTTTAAGTTTCACAAAGTGAAACCTGCACCTCACCAGTCACTCGTGGACCTCCATGATTTACAATGAACTAATTTAAGATTCCTGATTCGCATTTCACGTTGATGTTCAACAAAATGTGTGGTATTTGCAAGAAGTTGTCTTAACGTCGTAATATTTTGTAAGAATTTTTTTGCCATAATGTTTTTTTTAACTTAATTAACAGTTTGGTTTTTTAACATGTAAAAGCTTCCAGAAAATGAAAATCTGTCTGAAAGCTGGAGATTTGAAGTAAATATAACCAGTATGCAAATCTTGAATATATATTAATATATAAACGATTACTGTGTATTTTTTGTAAATATTGCACTAATTTGGGGAAATGTGTTTATTTTTTTCAGGATAATTGTGACATGAAATTTAATTTTGACCCACACCTAGCCACAATCTGTGGTCATTTTAGTGAGATGTTTGCCTCTGTCCTTTATGGCTGAACAATTGCAAATTGCAGAGGCTAACTTTATTTTTGGTTGTTTTATTAATGGTAATCTATAGTTTAAAGCTGTCATCCTATATTAGCAAGGATATATACAGTGCATACTAGTAGTAGCTGTGATTTTAGTGTAGGACTGAACAATTAATTGAAATTTTATCAAAATCGCAATATAGCCTAATGAAATATTTGCATTGCAAGCGCATTATTTCTTTAAGCCAAATGTGTGTGAAATTACAATTTTTAAATGAAATATTGTCCTGACCTATACACATCATATTCTACTGACTGAAGAACATTATTCAAATGAAAATGAGAATATTTATGGAAAAACCTTTCCTCTCATATTGCAAAGCATATTACAGTTTCATTCTAAATAATCGCAGTTAGATATTTATATAAATTCAGCCCTATTTTGGTGGTCTCTCATGTGGTCATGCTTCCTCATGTTTTTAAATATAAATAATAAGCTGAAGTTTGACTTTAAATATTTTAAGATACCTGCAATAAGGATATATGTCAGAAAAATCTGTCTTAAATGCTAACCTGCAACACACTCTGATCCCACCTACATTTCCAGCTTTATTCTCTTCATTGTAGCCTCTATAAACACCACAGCGGTATGTTGCATGACCAACTGGGAGTCAGAGCTCAGCAAAATGGAGTTAAGTCTAATACTAATTGTGAAGTTCTTGTTTCTTCTGTTGATACCCGTTTCTGGAAGGATCACAGCTCTTGTTTTGAACACAGTTCCTGCAGCATGGTGTGAAAAGGCTGGAAGACCTACAGTCCTTCATGTTCCAGTTTCTTTGTATCAGTGACACACTGGTATGTGTGTATGCTGTGACACCGAACCACAATCTGCAGTTATTATCTCTACATTGATTGCATCTACTAGGAAAGGCTGCAGCAGAGACAAGTAATAGTTAAGCTGGGGAGACTTAAACACATTCTGAAAGTGAACACCAAGAAGTTGTGAAACTTGTGCGTGTGTGTATATATATAGTTTTTCTGTTTGTATTGAAAACAAACCACAAGAGGAGGATAGTGTTTGTAATGGGCTTGAGTTGTAACAGCTAAACTTTCCCCCAGTAGGCAACTACTTATTTGGCAAATGTTCTCTATATGTATATTTGTTAATTTAATCAGACATTATTAGGGGACTTTGTTATACTCCCTTGTATATTATAAGTTGGTGTGTTTTTTAAGTACTGACCAAACAGAAGAAATAGTCTCTAAGTGACACGAATTACCCCTATGTTAGCCTGAGATTTTCTGTCTGAGTGGATTAGTTTGTCTGCATTGCTGCTGCTTTTTAAATGGAGTGGGGGAGAAAGAAACGCTGCTACAGCTTAGTTCTGCGGATATATATTTTTACATACAACTATTTATGTTATAAATGGCTATCTGAAGACCACTAAATGGTCTTGTGCATGTTCTTGATAATGAAAATGGCTGTGATCATGCCATCATGAGATTCTGTTTGGAGGTACATTCACCTATTTCTGTTATTGAAGGAATTCTTCAAGTCTTTTAAAGGGTGATTTATGTGGAGTTGACACATTATCAACTCTGAGCCAGCGACCCAAACACTCAATATCACTGAGAATGTGAGTGCCAGCAGTGACAGAAGGGAAAACGGATTGAAACAGCCAAACACAAGGCTCACGTTATAAAATATACACTTGCCTAAGTCTGTGATATTGTAAGAATACTTATTGTGGTCAGCCTTTTTCAGCTGGATATTGAAGCTTTTAAACTGTTCGCTCCCTGCACCAAAGGCCATCAAGGAAGAGAAAAAAAAGTTATTTTACATTACAGCACACAAGAGTTGTCAATCAACTGCTTAGTCCATCAGCAAAATGAGTTATCTTTTGACTTTAGTGTTTGAAATCCTTTGTTTGGGTTAACTGAAGTCACACAGTGTACCAAAAGAGGCAGCAGTGGTTCAGTAGCTCCTGTGTCCCTACAAGCAAAAAATAAAAATTTTCTTTACAGAAATTGGTGCGTGGTTAGTGATTTACAGAATTCAGTTTTAGCCAGAAGTTATCTTGCTACTGTATAAGCATATTCTTAAGATTTTTTTATACTTTAGCAGACTTAGTTTTATTAGGTTAGCCTTTTGTTAATTTTATAATATATGTTTTTTTTGCCTCTGCTGGTTGTCATGTTGTCAGTGAGAGTGGTTGCCCGGGTCTTGACAACAGTCAATTGGCGAAGCCACACTTAAAAAATAAAATTTTATACTCTCACATCAGATTTCAGGTATTTCATTTAGCATTTTTGTACAAAAATTAGTAAGAGTGGACACAATTATTTTAATTAATGTTAAACATTTGCCTTTATATTTCATTTACACTTTTCTGCTGAGTCTACACGCCATCAATATCCATACAAAGAAGAAAAATATCTTATGTAATATTAATTAAGGAGTGAAATAGTGATATGTGCTTTCAAGCCTTCTGAGCACTAATACTGTTAGTGTATGTGTGCCTTTTTTTTCAGACCACTGAGAGCACTTGGCCTTACTAATGGAGCACCTCCAGGGAGCGTGGAAGACTCTGAGCAACGGCTTCGGAATGAAGGACTCTGCATTCGAGGGCCCGTTACTTTCACCAACCATGGTGCAGGGCTTTTCCTGCCAGCGCCGCTCCTCAGACGACAGCAAAATGCCTGACTCCAAGACAAGCAGCACTATTCGAGTCTACCTCCCGAACCAGCAACGCACCGTGGTGAGTTAATCTCCACTTCAGGTCGACTGTAAATTTACCGGTAGCCTGCAGACTGTTGCAGAGGTTTCTAAAGCCATATACAGCTGCTTACATCATTGTTTCATTTGTCAGGTAAATGTGCGACCAGGTATGACTTTGCACAGTTGCCTGATTAAAGCATTAAAAGTTCGAGGGCTGCAGCCTCAGTGCTGTGCGGTCTTTAGGCTGCATCCAGGACAGAGGAGGTGAGTTCACCACGGTTTTGGGTTTGAAACTGAAAATCCAGCCAATGATCATATTCTTAATTGCTTCAGTCACTTTTATATCCTTTCTTGAGAATCTTTTGTCTGTTTTTGTGTCAGTAAAAAATTACGAATGGATTGGAATACTGACTCCACCTCTCTGATTGGGGAAGAGCTGCTGGTGGAGGTTTTAGATCACGTTCCTTTGACAACACATAATTTTGTAAGTACCTGCATCACAATATTTACCCAAAGGCGTCCTGCCAAAGAATTGAAAGCATTTTATTCCTCTTATTTTCAGGTTCGGAAAACATATCTGAAGCTGGCTTTCTGTGATATCTGCCAGAAGTTTCTTTTGAATGGTTTCCGTTGCCAAACGTGTGGTTACAAATTCCATGAGCATTGTAGCACCAAAGTGCCCACTATGTGTGTGGACTGGAGTAATATCAGACAACTCCTGTAAGTGTTTTAGGTTGATATGCAAGCATCATACAACATAAAGTATCATATATATATATATATATTTTTTTTTTTTCATACTTTAACCCTGTTGAGCACGTTTGTCAGCTACAGTTGGTGCATGCTAAATAATTTTTGACTAGAGGTCTCCTGATTTGGTTTGGCTGATAGTGGCGAGACAGAGAGAGAGGAAAAAAAAACTTTTACGTGACAACCACTGCTATCTTAAGCAGTTATTTGAGTTAACAGCCATGCACATACACACTTCTCTTTCTACTCTTCTGTTTTCAGGCTATGTCCAACACCTGGCGACAGCAGTGCCCCATCACTGCCTCCGCTTACATCCCGGCGAATGAGAGAATCCCTAACACGGTTTCCAAGGTGACACAACATAACCTTTGGTTTGTATGGGGATCTTGTGATATGGTTGCGTTTGTCATCATCCCCTGGTAAACAGGAA
The DNA here is from genome assembly GCA_016785285.1 of Brachirus orientalis. Taxonomy (NCBI): domain Eukaryota; kingdom Metazoa; phylum Chordata; class Actinopteri; order Pleuronectiformes; family Soleidae; genus Brachirus; species Brachirus orientalis. Next base: position 3,216,279 of record JAFBJR010000570.1, read on the forward strand.
GTATGAGGCAGCTTTTTGATTAAATGGGCCTTTTTAAAGTCTCTAGTTGTTGCAGATTACTGCATAACAAATTTAAAATGTTGGGTGGGTGAGTAGTGTAGAATTAGAGATGCATTGCAGGTTTAGATGCACAATACCTTCTGATACCCCCATATTTCTCATTCAAGTTTCGGCAAGTTTCTTACTGTTTTGCAGTAAGAACTAGATTTCGGGAGTTAAGAGAAAGAAATTGGTCTGCTCTGGTAATGTCTGGTGACTTCACAGGTGAGAGAAGTCTGGATTGAAATTGTCCAGTTTTTTGGGATGTGAATCCCAAATGATGTTTGAAGGAGGAATACTGTGGTCAAGAAGGAACACATCCCTGTACAATCTTTTTTTTTTGAGTCATAATCTCATTTCTGAAAATCCTTAGTCTTATTTGAAGTAAACCCCATCTTTAATAATGTCATCGGCATCATTATTAGCACTTACCAGTCAGAGGGCTAATGAAAGGAGAGGCGTGAAAAGAGCCTGTTGTTCCAGTAGCCCTTCAAATAGTTAAAAGCGCACCGAGCTGCCAAATTAGCACTCAGAAAGTATCAAGTTGCTCAAATGCTTAAAAGTTCTGTGTTGGCAAAAGGGGGATTGTGCTCCAGGAGTACAGTCCCTGGTCATAAATGTGATGTAATATGAACTGTGTTTACCTATCTACCCTATTCAGCTAGATCTCCACTGTCCCAATTTTAACCAGCACAGTAGAGATAAATAAATAGTTCTTGTGCAAAATTATTCTGAATATTTTATCTTGTTAAAATGAAAATGTGTGCTTGTAAAAGTAAATATCATAGGTCGGCTCAATACTTGGATTGTTTGGTCATTGATATACAGTATTTTGCTGGTAAGCGTGGCACCCTTCAGCTAAACCAGTGCTTTGAATAAGGGAAAGCCACAATAAAGTTGGCAAAAAACAACTTTGCCATTAGTGTATGTTTAAAATTGCATTATGTAAATAGCTTTTCTTTGTACAATATAAATTAAATGATGAAAGTGAGAGAAAATGACAGAAATGAAACCAGAAAACCCCCATGCCAACCACCAGCACCACACCCACACAACGGCCCAGTTTTCAAGAAGTTACTGAATTCAGCATCTGTTTTACTGTGAAATGTCAGTGTCTTGTGCCATTTTGATGCAGAACCAAACAATTGCTGCTTAATCTTAATATTTGATTCTTGTTCACCCTTACAGCTCAGCCCACCGTTACTCCACCCCTCATGCTTTCAACTACACGACTCCCTACCCACCCACAGGCGGTGGCCTCTCTCATAGACAGCGCTCCACTTCCACGCCCAACGTCCACATGGTTAGCACTACCCTGCCTGTAGACAGCAGCATGATTGAGGTAACTACATACCATATGGGCCCCTTGGGTTCTCCTGTAGGTTCAGGCAGCTACTCCTAAAATGTATCCTGTCAGGGAGTGATCTTTCTCTCCCTCGTGCCTCAGGCATTGCTTTTTTCTGCACCATGCATTTTTCATCATGTCTCTTACCTAAATCTATTTTAATTAATCCACATGGACAGAGTTTAGCCTGTTTTTTTTAATTATCCCCACTGTATTTTGTTTATGCAATTTTTAAACTGTCCTACTCTTGACTTCCTCCTGTTCAGTTCTAGTTTCTGCTTTTCACTGCAACTTTATTTGCACAACTAGGTCACTAGCTTTGCATGTTTCATAGAATATTTCCCATATTTTCTGAGCTGGAAGAAACCTGAGCATCACTCTTGTCATTGTTCTTCCTCACTTTACTCTACTGTGTCCCTTTCCCTCCTTTCCCCACTGGCCTGTTGTATTGTACCCTGTTGGGGAGTAGCTAGAATGCCTGAATACCTCCCCGAGTTCCTGGTGCCATAGATTCTGGCTGAAGAGGAAAGTAGGTATTGTGCACTTCTCCCAGTCTTTTGTTGAGGCCTCACCTGAGAGTCCAGACAAGGTTAGAGAGAAGAGTGTCTGTCTGTGTTTGGTCTCAATGGCATGCCTTACACTCAGGCTATCTGCATTCACATCTTAGTATTGAAGGTTAAACATGAGTGTCAGCACGACATATGATTTCTCGTGTAAACAAGCTGACAGACCTTTGTTTGTTTGTTTTTGTCTCTCTAGGATGCAATGCGTGATCATGATTCAGGTAAATACCTGCTTGATAACACATTCTTCATTTCACCCCAAAGTGAGAAGTCTTAGTTTTTACATTAAAGACATAGTGGCACAACAAATTCAACCCCTCCAAAAAAAAAAAATATCACAGCAATTGACAGTGACGTCTACCCGTTACATAATAGTCATTAAAAAATCCAGCAGTAGGGAGTAATAAAGTGAGATTACTAACAAAGCGATAGGCCATTAAACAAGAAAATGCCCTACAGAGTCTTTTATAATCAGTTTTTTCCCCTTTTGTTGCTTTTGCATCATTTAATGTGATGTCTACTAAGAATCATAACAGTTCTCCACAGATACCTCACTCTTTGCACCCTACAAAAGTAGTACAAAATGGATATTACTAGCTTTTTTTTTACAGTAAAGTACGGATGGAAAAAATGTCCAATTTTAATGTACAAAATAATTTTTTGCCCTTGAACACTTACTGTAGTCTTCTAATGAGATATCCTTGAACAGTTTGCAGCAAATGATAAGGGATACAATCAAAAGGTTTCATCCTGAATGTCTTTCCTCTATTGCAATTTGTATTCCTGAAGCGGGAAGTTCCCCCAATCAAAGTCCCACAGGCTGGACCCAGTCTCATTCTAAAGCCCCGGCACCTGCTCAGCGTGAGAGGGCACCTTCCTTTAACACGCAGGAGAAGAATAAAATTGTAAGTTTTATTAATGTAAAAATTATAAGTTTAGTAATTGTAAGAAATTTGGTTTAAAACGAATGCATAATTTGCACCTTTTTGATCTCTGATTGATACAGAGGCCTCGGGACAAACGGGACTCTAGTTACTACTGGGAGATCGAGGCCAGTGAGGTGTATCTGAACTCCTGCATCGGTTCAGGCTCATTTGGAACTGTGTACAAAGGGAAATGGCATGGTAGGAATGCATTTCAGACGGGGCAGGGCACTTTCAGGTGTAACCACTAACACTTTCACATTCCCAAACTATACCTAAGGCCGGTTTCACACTGGATGCAAGTGACCGCAGCAGCGGTGATCTGTGTTTTGCATGTATCTGTCATTCAAACCGTGAGGGTCTCCTGCTCACCTGACGCAGAGCTGCTGTGGATCAACTATGTTTGACACAGAGTAAAAATGATACTTTTAAATACTAACCTCTACTTAAATAAATGCTGGGACTTTTCAGTATGATGCTGCACATCTGTTGGTCATATACATCTTTCACAATGAAATCACATAAATAATAGGTAATCCAAGTGTGTTCCTTAATGCACCGCAACCATAATGCACTACACACATATCCAATACTTTGACATGTTATAATTGACACATTGAATGGTTAGAAAGGTGTGTGTGTGTGTAGGTTTTAATACAATACAGATTATTCTTGTTGTAGGTGATGTAGCAGTGAAGATTTTAAAGGTGACTGATCCAACACCAGAACAGTTCCAAGCATTCAGGAATGAGGTGGCTGTGTTGAGGTAAGAGTGACTGCAGTGTTTTTTTTGTTTTGTTTTGTTTTGTTTGTTTTTCTACCAACTGGAGTTTGAGTTGAATTTTTAGTACAGGTATGTCATCTTCTTTGCAAACTTTCATCTTTATTTTGGCGATTTCCTCTTCCCTGTTGTCGTAGGAAAACACGACATGTCAACATCCTGTTGTTCATGGGCTACATGACAAAGGACAACCTAGCCATTGTGACCCAGTGGTGCGAGGGAAGCAGCCTCTACAAACACATTCATGTCCTGGAGACAAACTTTAAGATGATCCACCTCATAGACATTGCCAGACAGACAGCTCAGGGCATGGAGTAAGTCCCAAAATTTTGAACAACATTTGAACAACAGACATACACATAAAATCTCATATGATTTCTGTCTCATTTTCAGTTACCTACATGCAAAGAACATCATTCATCGTGACATGAAGTCCAACAGTATCCTTTTTCATCAGCTGTCGTAGAGTTTGTACTTGCATGCAGAACAAGTACACACTTACTGCGCATTAACACAGTAACTTTATACATTGAAGCATTAAATTCCTTAACAGTGGTGCAGACATCTTCTTGCATGAAGGGTTAACTGTCAAAATAGGGGACTTTGGTCTTGCTACAGTGAAGACAAGGTGGAGCGGCTCTCATCAGGTGGAGCAGCCATCTGGATCCATTCTCTGGATGGTCAGTAACACGGCTTTAATTTCACTTAAGCATTAAGAAATTTGAGTCATGAAAGGCAAGGAACGGACAAAAAAAGGGAAAATGGACCAGAGAATATTTTTTTTGCTCATGTTTTTTCCACCTCTATGTCCACAGGCTCCTGAGGTTATCCGAATGCAGGATAAGAATCCCTACAGCTTCCAGTCGGATGTCTATTCCTATGGAATTGTTCTCTTTGAGCTCATGACGGGAGAGCTCCCATACTCCCAGATAGCAAATAGAGATCAGGTAAAAGCTTAATCATTTACAAAGCTCAAACAGAATATTAAGTAGAAATGTGGTTCATATTAACAGTCTATAATGAGAATAAAAAGTTTGATTTTGTTAGTACGTTTTTACATGTTAGAAAAAACTGAATCACTGTAGTAGTTCGACTAAAACACAGCTGTTAAAATACATGAAAATGCTAGTCTGAGTGAAGTGAATGTCCCAGGTTCTTGGCACATCCACTAATAATAGATGAATTCTTTACACAGTGGAAGAAGACAGTAACAAATGGCAATTTGTAACTGATGACTTGACCAAATTTATTCTCCGTTAAATAATTAAATATTTTTATGTCAATCGATGGTAGAAAAACACGTAATGGTGAATGAGGTGGAACCAGCTAGCTATCAGCTGAAGTTATTTTGGTCTGACCTAATAAGTTGACCAGAAAACCCCTAATGCGAACAAGCTTAAAAAGGGGGCTTATTGCCACCTAGCATAGCAGAGTCATTCATTCATTCATTATCTATGGCTTTATCTTCCACATGAGGGTTGCGGGGCACTGGAGCTAATCCCAGCTGACCTAGGGCAAAAGGCGGGGTCACACCCTAGACTGGTCACCAGTCTTTAGTAGGGCCAACACATACAAACAACCATTCATTCTCACACTCACACCTACAGTCAGTTTAGAGTGTCTTTTTGACTCTGCATGTTTGTGGACCAGAGGACCTGGAAAAAACCCATGCGCATCACCAAGAGAACCTGCACACTCCACACAGAAAGGCAGGTCCTTGGTCAACACTGTGAGGCAACAGCACTGCGGAGTCATACACGTTCAATTTAATAAATCGATTCACCGCTAGTGCTTGTATACTGGGACAACAACAGTAGTATGATTTGACGTTTTAATGCACAGTAAACACTGTGGTTGTAGCTGGCATTAATTGTGCATGGAAATGTACTGCATGTCAAAACTCCGGTTCTCGCCTGGGTCCCAGTGTCAGTTTAGAAACCCAGGGCAGAAGGTGGTGGAAAGACACTGGGTCGCTGTCTGAAGGGGGTTGTGGAGCTGGCCTAAGGCCCACCATGGAACAGAGGCGGACGCCCTGGAGCCAGCGGCCTAATTTTAGACCTCGTAACACAACCCTGTATGTGTGTGAGAAAAGGGGTGCATGGTTGTGCGTATGTGGTTTGTGGTTTTTCATCCTCGTACACACCACAAGACATGCTTTAGATCCTGTCTGGCTCCTTGTTCAGTTCAGTTCAGTTCAGTTTAGGGTCTGTTTTTGAAACAAGCTAAAGTTGCTGTGCCCGTGACTACTGTTATGATCCACTGCTGTACCTCCAGTCTCCTTGATACTGTAGAATGACTTTGCATTCAGCTGACCTGGCAAGCACAGATAGTTCTGCTATCATCCTTTATCTCTGCAGCATCATGCTCTCATACCGTTATAATAGCTCCAGTGTTTTAAATGCTTGTCACCTTAGACTCACTGGCCATATTTATAAAGTATTTCTGAGCTCATTTAGGATTGATCAGGTGTCTCCTACTCCTGCACTGACCTGTCAGTAATTTAATTCTACATTATTTTACATACACTGTCTGAAGCTTGCGTCAGACAGCAGACTGACTTTGAAACTGTTTTTTGAAACACCACAAATTTCACATAAACGCTTTCTTTATGCAAAAACTACAAATGTGAAAATAATGGCACATCACTCACAACAGTACATAAGCAGCACATGGCCCTTTTTTAAAAACAAAAAAACAAAATGAAGCATAGCAATGGTGTGACAGCTTGTAAATTTAATAAGTCCACATGAGAAAATGGCTGTCAGAACCAGCTTCTCCACATTCTCTTGTATTTCAGCTCATCTGTACTAACGTAATCATCACTGTTTTTAATCATCAAACATCACGGTGGCAACAAAAATGGAGCAGCAGCATTTTTGAAAATAACTTTGCAGGGCTCTATATGGCTGCGGTAACATGGAAGACACACATATGCGAGCAGGTGTACAGTATATGTCACATACATGTAGCCTTAGTCTCATCTGTTCTTTTTGACTCCCCCTCTCAGATAATCTTTATGGTGGGACGGGGCTATTTGTCCCCAGACCTCAGCAAACTCTACAAGAACTGCCCCAAAGCCATGAAAAGGCTGGTCGCTGACTGTATCAAGAAGTCCAAGGATGAGAGGCCACTCTTCCCGCAGGTGAACCACTTCTCTCCCTGTAATTTTAGGGATCAAGTTGAATTATGAGTGCTTAAAAAAAAAACTAATACGCACTTTTCTTCTCAAATATGCACTTGTCTAGATCCTGTCCTCCATTGAACTTCTCCAGCATGCCCTCCCTAAGATAAACCGCAGTGCCTCAGAACCGTCCCTGCACAGAGCCTCTCACACTGAGGACATCAATGCCTGCACTCTCACTTCCACCAGACTGCCTGTATTCTAGAGGCCCAGACAGCACCGCCCCTCCTCCCCCTCCCCCTCTCATTACGTGTCCCAACCTCTTCCTCTCTGCAATTGTCCAAATAATCAGTACAACCAAATTCTCTACACAGAGATGCCAATATAGATAAAGCAAATGTACAATATATGCAATCAGTCATGAACCAATGCTAATCAATAAAATGAAAAGAGGAGAGAAGCACATCTGAGATGATCTCAGGAAGGGAGTGAGTGGCATATACACATGAAGAGGTTGGCATGAGATATAACGTGGAGATGGTGCCTTGCTTTTTGCTGAAGTCCACAGAGGCTCTGTGGTGTCGGTGCATTTAGAGAAATTGTAAATACATGCACACACACCCCTACTTAAGACAGTGGAAAAAAATTGACATTGAAGGAAACTCAAAAGAAGGACACGTGTCTCTTGGTTTTTGGGTTTTGGCTTGTGAAGCACATTCTTCCACCTGTTTGCCCTTTTGTCTCTGATGAAGAGGACATTTTAAAGCTCACCTGCCTTAAGAGGAAACAAAGACTGGACTCAGATCCTGCACAACTACATTTCCTCTAGTTATTACAAAACAAAGCCGTTGGATGTAGTTGCACAGTAGTTGCACAGTAGTATTTGATTTTACATTGTCTTACATGATAATGGAGTAAATATGGGGAATTTTTTTTGTCTCTTTTTGTTGTTTTATCGTCTTTACTTTATCTGGGTCTTTTTTTGCTGAGGAGTTAGTCTGTCAGACAGAGCATGAGTGATGGTGGGAAGACTTTGCACATTGTAGCAAAAGCAATGGTTTTGTTTTAGCAGTCTAATTAATGGTTTCACAGATCTGAGTAAAGCGAACTGTAAGATATCCACACATTCTCATCAGTCCTTTCATGGGTTTGTTATCATGAGCTGGACATTTGGCTGTTGTCTTAAATATTTAAAATGATTTGGAAACTAATTTGTATTTGTTTATTGTGTCTCTTTCAGAGAAGGTTAAACATTTTATTGTGAACTTGGTGAGAAAGTTGTCTATTCAATATTTTAATAAAATTAAGTTAATTTTCTTTGCCAGAAAAAAAATTGTTTTGGTCAAGTTAATTGTTGGTCAATTCAAGTTAGTTTGAAATGCAGGGATGTGTGCAGGTAAGACAAGCAGCTGACACCAGATTATGCTGCTCAACTTGTTCTCAAGCAGTGAAATCCCACACACGTGTGAGACTTTGTGGCAGACTGTGATGTTTGCTGTAGCAGTGGCAACTGGTGTAAGCTCACAGGGGATTCCACCATTGGCTGATGCCACTAAGCGCTGCACAGCCACTGGCAAACTCAGTGGAACAACCATCATTCAGCAAGGGAGGGACACGGTGGAAAGAGAAAGGACAGTTATATTTTGTTTTAGTGTAAACATCCACCATGCTGTTCCTGCTGGGCAGGACTACTTGACTTACTTCAGTCCCAAGTGCAACTTCAACACACATAAGTAAGGGAAAAATATCCTATGATCAAACTATAAGTGACCGGATTTGTGTGGTATTGTGTTTTTTCTTTTAATATTTTATGGATGACTCTTTCAAACGAGCTCAAGGTGAGAAACGGGACATGTAGTGCATTTGAATCACGTCTTTAAAACAGTCCCAACCCAGTGTGAAATAGGTCTGGTCATCAAAAGTGGAGCAGAAGTCATCAGCTGACCACTAGTTTTCTACTTTAATAACCTTTCTGCATTCTGATGGGACACACAGGCTTTGCCAGGATGAAATCATCAGAGCCAAACATTAGCCTACAACAGCTCCATCTGGTGGTTGTACCTCCAGGATCAAGTAAGTCCTGCATAATGAAAAACAGAGGAATATAGGCTCTAAAATGTATTTGTATAATGTATTTCTTATACTATATACACTTAACTGGCCACTTTATTAGGTACTCAGTTTGCCTAAGAAAGTGGCTTGAGTAGCACCTGGTGTGGTTGTATTTCTTCTCATTCTGATGCTCATGCTTCGTTTGAACTTCAGTTGCCCTGTTCATGTCTCCCCATCTACAATAGGCTCATACAGTATTTGTGTTAAGCAGTTGAAGGGTTGTACCTAATAAAGTGGCCAGTGAGTATTATAAATGCTGCTATTAGATAAGCAAGGCGTCAGGGCATATGCAGTAACTCATTTGTAACAGCTCAAGATTAGCTCAGCAGTTCAGCTGCGTTTTCAGACGATAGAAAGTTGTGGCATTATTTGTGGTGAAGAAAGTTCTGCAACCTCACAAAGTAGGATTTAAATTCTATTATTTGCAAATATTGATATTGTAAAAAAAAAAAAACACGACCTCGAAATTCAAATTTGGTTCATTTAACAGTCTTGACAGGAAATGGTAACTTTATCAGTCATATTACACAGATAGATGTTAAAAATAGATGTTTTGTATTTATTATTTATTTGAGGAGGATTAGTGGCATTAACATGTATATTTACCAGATTATAGCCATGGAATGTTTTCATGAGTAAAAGTGTGATCTATTATTCCGTTATATGGAAGACAGAGAAATATTTTCCCTTAATATAAAATTAATATTTTATACCAACTCCTCACACGGTAGATTAGTCTTTAATGGAAGCTCTCAGTTTAATTTAACACTGTCAGCTGAAACGGCCTCTTGTCTCTCTCTGTTGTGGTTCTTCTACTCTAACTTTCATTTACACGTTTTGGGTATTTGTAAATGTTTGTCTTAGGTAAATACCTTTTATTTGAGATTAAAAGCTCACTCCCACTGCTTCAGTTCCTGCTGATTATGTAACCATGAAACCACAGGCACTGCATGCAAGACTCTACATTTCTCATGTTACCACTAGATGGCAACAAGAACAGAGGCCTAGAGTTTACTGCATGTCTGCTGTGTCCCTCCACTGCAGTTATTAACACAGTGGTGTTGACGACAACTGAAACAGTCAATAAACTGGGGGGGGGGGGACTGTAGGAATTTAAGTTGATCTTTTCAGTCAGCTTTCAAAGAAATTGCTGTTTTATGAGCTACATCAATAGTATACTTAGATGCTCAGTTCTATGCCATTTAATTGTCCTTGTCCCACTATGTAAGCATTCGCGGGGGGCTGATGTGTGGAATGGTGTGTCCGACACCAATATTCAAAATGGTAATTTTTGTTACTCAGTGTTACCCAGTTGACCTATTGTATCACACGCGGGTGACAATAGGTCAGTGGTAGAGGGAGTTGTTTATAACTGGGAGGTTAAGGGTTTGATTCCCAGCTCTGGTAGTCTTCACTGCTTTCAATGTGACGCGTTCCTGGGCAAGGCACTTAAGCCCCACTCTACTGCTGTGGCAGCAGCGTGTGAATGGGTATCAAAGTCTGAGTGAACGGGTGAACGGCATTAACTGTAGTGTAAAGCAGCTTTGAGTGGTCATCAAGAGCAGAAAAGCACCATATAAATACAGAACAACTTAATGGTACCATGTCTTCTGGCATCTATAAACTTCAAAAATCTATAATTCTTTTAGGTGACAGAGCATAAATTCTGTCTCCTCACCATTGGCCTGGATTTGGTCATGTTTTTCTTGTTTTTTAAGTGCTGTTAAGTTATCCTGAATTTTCTTAACATTTACATGGATGCAGAATTACCTGTCTTCAGCAGATGGACGGTGCTGCAAGGCAGCTTGGCAGACAGCTGGGTGGAGTCTAGACGACAGGTCCTCTGCTGAGGCTTCGCTGCCAAAAGAGCCATTATTGTGAGTTGGATTTTACTTTCCCCAGACCTGGTCAGCATGTTTGCTTTGAGTGGAAAAGTAACACTGGCACCATCTGGAAGCTTGATGATGCTCCAATGTTGAACATATTTTCATCTGCGGGAGATGTGTGCTGATATTTGTTAAAGCAAACAATATTAATCCACCCAGTGAATCCTGTGTTTTTCGAGGACAAATAACAGATGTGATGATCTGATTTGCTGCCAACTAGCTCCCATATGAGACATGTCTGTGCTCCTGCTACGACACAGATTGGTCTCTGCAGCCCTCGTGGTACCCTTAGGAAGAAACTACTGACAGCTGCTGACACTAGTTTTGACTTGCCCCTTGTTAAATTAATGCACACAGTTCTGTTCGGTTTTTATCCATGCACAGGCCACTATGCTGTTTGTTAGCGATCTTGCAAATAGTTAACCCAACATATGTTTGCATCCATACTCAGAGCTGACGTCATTTCCAGTTTCAACTCGTGACTTCCGTTGTAAAAGGAACGCGCCAATATTCTGGTATGTAACAGCAGTGGATCTCAACAAGTTCAACAAGTAACATCTTTATCACCAACGTTAAAATACAGTGTGTTAAAACGTATTTAACGTTAAAAAAAAGGCAAAGTCAGATACGGACTTTTCACAGGAGGCAGATTTATTCCCAAGAAGATAATTTGCTCTCTCTCATCATCCTCCTCTTCCTCACATATACTTTGAGGCTGGTATAGTGAGATTAGATTAAGATGGAGCGAGAGATAAAGTGACTCTAATTATTATAATTTCATTTATTATTATTATTATTATTTTGTTATTTGTTTCATTTTCTACACATTCTGGTCAAAACTCCTCAGCTCCACTCTGATCACATAGCCTACACAGTATGACAGTATTTCTGAGTTTCCTCCAAGTACCACCAGAGGAACCTTGTGTACCACTGGTGGTACACATACCAGAGTTTGAAAACCATGGATCTATAGGATATATTTTTAATGCAGTATGGATTAAATCTTTTATTTTTTAACATTAGATTAGATTAGATTACCCTTGTGTTTTGGTGCTGGTCTAGCATGGGATGACAAGTCCAGCATTTTAGCTATGCTGGTTTTTCTAACAGGGTAGATTAGATAAGATTGGATTAGATTGAATTAGATTGGATTAGATTAAGATGGAGCGAGAGATAAATGGACTCTAATTGTTATCATTTCATTTATTATTATTATTATTTTTTGTTATTTGTTTCATTTTCTACACATTCTGGTCATTCTACACATATTTCTACACATAGATATTTACATATTTCTTGATGACTTATGCCATGAAGACTGTCGAGTAAAAACATATTGGTTTGTGGCATTAAATGTATGCATGAAAAGTTTCTGTTTTTTCCCTGCAAACATATATAATAATAAGAAAAGAGAAATACTCAGTGTATTTTGCTGTGTGGGTGATGAGTGAATATGTCACATTTAAAAAAAAAAAAAAAAGAAAAAAAGGGAGAACTTCCTGCTTTGGCAAACACTTCTCATTTTCTCTCAGATTACTTTTCTCTATCACTCGTTCTTCACCTCATCAAGAGAGAACAGGAACTGCAACATTTAAACGACTGTGTGAGAGTATGATTCCTGTCCTGTTGTGCTTCCTCTCTCAGAGACTTTAGAGAGAAGTGTTTGGTTGCTACAGAAAGTGTATAAGGTGACAAAAAGAAAATCTGTTTTCACATTGTCACAATCTCCACTAAGCTGATACAGTTTTACCAATGAAGCAGAGGATTTACAGTAAGAAGAAAAAGACACCATGGTGGCTTTTGGCAGCAATTTTGTAGATACAGTTCATCGTGGCAGCAACGTGACGAGAATAATAAACATCAAATGGGAAGGATTTAATAAACTCGTGACAAATGCTATGAATCAATCGTGCAGTATGATGTAATTCAAAGTGCTTCACATAATAAGGCATAACATAAATGGCATAATAACAAATCAAACTAAATTGAATACATATAAATAGTTAAAATTTGGGTATACCAATGAAATTAAAATAAACAAAACAAAAACAAGAAATATGCAATGTTATCAAAATCAAGCAAACCTAAAGGTTAAACCAAATAGCATTTTCCTGTCTGGATGTGTGTTCTGTATAATGATCTACAAATTATTTTTTATAAAACATGTCACTTATTAGGTTTGTGTATGTCAGTGAAAGGTTAATCAAATTCGATTCACTGGACCTGATGAGCCAGGATATAATTTGCCGCTTCCCTTTAATCTCATAATGTGACGCATTCGCCCTGAGATGTTGCCGAATATTCTTTTACTTTAATTAATCCTGATTCAGTCATCTGTAACTTTGCAAGGCTACAGCACAAGTTATTAAACTGGTGATTGCAGTAACTTTTTAAATAATAATGGTTTGTTGTACAGACATTTATTTTACTTTTAATGGTACTGTTGTGCTGACTTTGTCCTGATTTGAGCACAGACATGTCTGTGTTTTTTCCTCAGCAGAGGCTGCAGTTGTTCATTTTCCTGCTGTGGTGCTGTGTGTTTTCTATCAGTCTGGGCTGTCGGCTCCTGCTCGGCCTGAGAATGACGCTGGAACTTTTCAGGTCAGTGGTTTCCAAACTTTTTAAGGCCCCCACTACGCACACATTCAAATACAAAAGATCACGCGGAGGATAAAGCAGTACACAATGAATAAATGAATTAACGAAAGCCAGAACCTAAGACATTTGAATTTAATTAAAAATATAGCTGCATGGAATAATTAGGTGTTCAATGAACCGTATGTTAGTATGTACAAGCTTGATATTTTAAATGTCAAATTTGCACATTTGCACAGATTTAATCATCTTCCTGTTGCTTAAAAATCAATCCGATTAAATTGTACTTTTAGGGATGGTACACTTTTTGCACTTGCAGTGCAAAATACAATACAAATTTTTTCTACAAACTGTATGAATTGTTGTTTTTCATTACCCCAGAATGAGCCTATTATAGTTATACCCAGAGTCACGTCAGCCACCATTTTGACCACCATGTTTTTACAGTGGCCCACAATAGAGTATTGATGCTGACTGAAGGCCACATACAGTAGGTTCTCCAACACACTCGGAAGGTAAGGCTGAGCTGAGGTGATATTCAGTGTCATGTCGACATGGTCGAGCAAAGCAAATGTACAGAACAACAACACGACACACGATGAGGAAACAGACCATAGGTAGTATATTGCAAATTAAGCTTTATTGCCAATGAAAGAGGGGAAATATCCAGACCGGAATGTTTTTCCACGCCATATTATATTCTGATCTTGATTTTAAACAGTCCAACACCGGGTTTAAAATGTACATATATTTAGCAAGTTACCGTTGCCCTTAATAATTACAGTCCTTCAGGTCTTAAGATATAAGTTTCACCTCAACACAATGGCCAAATGAATACGTCCAGGTACAATTGATCAAATATTCAATCACAATCACTGACCCAAGGTGTAACCATGCAGCTATATTGAGCCTGGGGAGCCCCTGCACGTTCCTGCCTTGATGATCATTGTCATGGCATTTTTCCTATAGTGAAGAAAACAACACATCCATAAAGCCTCAGGCATGGCTTTGTACAAGGATACGCTCACAGATACAATGGCACTTTAATACAACTTAGAAAATAATCGCACACAGAGCTTGTTAAACTTATTTTACAGTAGAGAAATAAACAGGTTGTTGGAAGATGTTTTTTATTTTTTTTTTTGTTTTTGTTCTGACAGTTGATTTTGGTTGCTCTCTAGTGGCTTCACCTGTCAGGTGTTGGATTAAAACATGTCAGCGAATTAATGAATGAATATTGTTTTATTTTTCAACAATTTGATGGAAGATCTGATTTCAAATCAAATGGTAATAAGAAACATTATAAATAAATAATTTACTAATAAAAAAAAAAAAAACAGTTTTATATTGCACTTTCCACCTGCTCACTGGAAGAGTGTGATAATGGTAAACATCGGCAGTAATGTGAGCACACACTGAACCACCGAGCGTTTCCCTCTGTTGCCATGGCAGCACCAAGACGGGGATAGTGGACTTTATATCTAGCATCTTATGATAGATTATACATTATACACGCTTTCATTACCATATGTTATTGTTTGCTTTGTTTCCACACAACGAAACGCAAAAAGATGACAGCAATCTGAGCAAAGAATCAGTCCACTGCCTTGTGATTTTACAGCAGATTATTATATATATTTTCTGACTGAATTACGCTCCCCACTGATATTTACATTATGGGTCACTGCAGTGCAAAGATCTTTACTGAAAGTAAATAATTTTTTCTTTGGTTCAAAATTTTAAAACTCTTTTCTGATTGTGCACAGAAAAACTGCACAACAACCTATATCATAAATATATTTGATAAATCTGTAAATTAAATTTTTACTTCTGTTATAATTAAATAATTATACTTCTGTCTATTAGTACTTTAAGTAGTACTTTAGTACTTTAAAATTAAGGTAAATAATCAATTTTCTTGTAACACTGTAAAATGAGGGAATGGACGTCATGAAAGGCGACATACCTAACATTTCCTGTGTCATACGTGTATGCACGCGTGCACACTGTCACACTTGCTGGGTTAATGTCAGTAAATGGTAGTGACCTATAGGGTCAAAGGGTTAAACAGCAATGTAACATCTCACTTGATCAGACATTTATAACTTGACGTACACCTGCTTTTGTACCAGTCATGCAAAACCAAAATAAATATCTATTAGTAAAAATATGAAAAATAATCACCACTATACCACAGTCATACACACACACACATACTGTATACATATTGAGATACACACAAACTTCAAACTGCACAATAGTCCACAGTTTGAACAATATCTACACACTTAAATAGAAAACAGAAAGGAGGGCAAATGAAGGAGTCACGGCTGGGGGAGCACAGAGCAGCACTGAAATCAGTGTAGGCACAATCTGCTTTTTACATCATTGACAACAGCCCCAAAGAAAAACCACAGCTACTGAAACATAGGTGACCTATACAAGCACACAAATCAACAGGTCAACAAGTAGACAGTACATTTTTGACACTGCATAGAGTTAAACACAGTCCAGGCCAGTGCTCAGCAGCACCGAGCTCATGTCACCGAGATCCAATTCTACAGCTATCAGCATCCACACACACACATACACGTCTGCGATCGTGTTCAGACAAGGAACGGCATGTCATCGTTATCTAGACTCTTGGGATTTTAACTCTCGGTCCTCCTGGGTGACTCAGTTTGCCTGGACTGGTTTTGGACCCACTGCAACGCCATTACAGTCAAGAATATACTGCAGACAACCTTGAGGTGGACGCCCAGCTCCGTTCTTAGTGGGTTCACCGACAATCTCTCCTTTCTGACCAGCTCCCTACCAAAGACAGAGGAAATGATTCACTCACTCATCCACCAACAGCTACATGCTGGAAGATGGTTTTCTACCTCAAAAGAGCAAGATGACATATAGGATATGCAGTGTTATATTTACATATAGATATAAATCAGTGTTTCCCAAACTTTTTTTTCATGGGGACCCAATTTTTGAAGATGGAAAAACTATTTTGGGCCAATTTACACAATGAAATGTGACACAAATGTATAAATATAAAAAAATAAATTAAACCAAATTAAATGTAAGCATATAATTTAATTCCTTATTCAACCTTAAATGCAAAACCAAACAGACCAAACTCTTGATTATTTCTTGATTCTGGGGGGTTTTGTTTTGTTGTATTTATCTCTTTTTTTTCTTGTTAAAACACATAAACTATCTATGTCCTGTGTTTAAATTTGCGACTTTTTAAATTTGTCTGTATTCAGTAAATTGGTGGATAAAAGGGTAAAAAAAAGTGAGTTCCAATTCACAATAAAATTGTGACAAGACTAAATTTGTGCATAAGGTAACATTTCTGGCTTACTGCCATTTCTGTAACACCAAATGTGATTTTGAACAGGTAAAGGAGACATTTCAAACAAGGATCACTGAAACAAATACAGAGATTATAAAATAAAACAAAATAAACAAATACATTTAGCCAAGTCTCTCTCCAAGACAAACCTAAATATAGGTATAGTTTTTGAACAAAAATGTAATTTAACTCTTTTTTGTTTTTTGGATTTAATTATCGTGATTATTATTATTTTTTTTTAATACAGTGATGACTTTTGTTTATTTATGATTCTGTTTTTCAATTGTTGTTATTGCTGTGGGCGATGGGACTGTTGGAATGGAGATTCTCTGAGATAGTGTTTCAACAGTGACGTTGTGTTACTGTACCTGGGATGGCTGCATGGTGGTGGGTCTCTGCGGAGCATTAGCATCCATCTCTGCTAACTGGTTCATTCTGGCCAGCACCATGTCAGCAATGAGCTGCCTGTCCTCAGCCTGGTGCTCCCCCACCAGAGGCATGGAGGAGCCTGCAACCTGCTCCACATGAAGGACAGTTTCAGCAGAGGAGGACACTGTTCACACGACTGAGTTAAGTTTTATGTAAAGCGCAATTGTCCGGACAATTTTAGACGGTTAACAGTAATATATTTGCACTCCTGTTTTTTTGATACAGCTTGGTATTTTCCAGAAAAATGGTATGATCATAGAGTCCTACCTCTGTGATATAATCTCTGCCGTCTTTTCCGTGGATGGCTTTAACTGCACAAATATCCAGGCCCCCGAAAATCTCCGAGCAAGTGTCAACCCACAGCTTATACCTAAACACAGCAATCAACACATGAGAAAATAAATAAAATAAATAATTAATTCACCTTCTCTTCACTGTCAGGATTAGTGTGTAAAGTGGGAAGTGTCAGTCCTCTTCTTATCCATATTTATTTAAAACTAAAAACTGGACTTATGTTACACATTTGTATATTTAGATTACTATTAGTAATCTAAATATATACACACTTGTGTCTATATTTAGATTACTATTAGTAATCTAAATATATACACACTTGTGTCTATATAAGACACAAATGTGGCAAGAAGTCAGTGAATATAGTTAAACTTTTGTGAAAATGTTTTAAACACGTTTAATAGATAATCATCTTCTTTCGGCCTCTCCCTTTAGGGGTTGCCACAGTGGATCATCTGCCGGATAGATATTGTTCTTGTTTAACAATAAAAATAAAAACAGATAACCTCAACACTGTACGCTAATAAAAGTGCCAGTACTGTGTACCAGACAGTACAGACCCACTTCAAGCACTGGAATTAGTGATGCTGGGTCATATTTCCCCACATCCATGTCTCCACAGAGGCCTGTTTTGATCCGTCTGTATGTACACACATGGGGGCATGTGAATGCAGAGTATGATCCAGTCCTAATGGTGAGACTGCAGAGTACTTTCCCAAGCTCAACAGGAAAACACTGTGGCCTTCACATTCCAGAAAAGATGTAAACACACTTTCACAACACTCTCAACTTTTTCCACCATTAACTCTTTCTTCTTCTTCCTCTTGTTATTATTCTGCCTCTGTTCAGAACAGAACAGAAACAATGCAACATTATTCGTATGCTGCATCCTTCTTCTGAGGACGGGCTCTGTCAGGCAATACTATTAGACCTGACTGAGGGAGTGCAGCACAGGGTTGGGTGGGGACACGAGGCACTTATCCTTTTTTATTACCAATCACATTCACTTTTGAAATGTCTTAAATTCTTACTTTATAAGTGCAATGTTAGCGTTGCCTTCATTTGTCTTCAAATAGAAGGAATCACTTCCTGTATACAGCAGGAACAGCTGATAGGCTCAGACTCATTTGACAATGGTTTGAATCTAACAGATATTTGGTCATATTTAAAAGTTATGCATTACAGATAAAGGCTAATTCTAATGTTTATGAAGAAAAAATATTACCTGTCAGTCATGGCCACTTGTTCAAGCATGGCTGAACCTGTGTTTGTCTTCCAGTTACCAGAAATAGATGTCCTCCTGAAGTATGAAGAGCACACAGTTGAAACAAGCTTGGGTTTGTCTTGCTGTAGTTTATACATGCTGTACATCATACGTCATACAATTACACGTACATGTAGGCTTTGTAGTCAGTGCCGATCTTCTGGATTCGAATGTCGTACTTGGAGTCGATGAGAGGTTCTGTGGTGGTGTATGTCTGGGTGAGAGCCACGACACTGGCTATGTCCTGGAACTTACTGTGATTGTCAGCCTTCACCTGGAAACAGAGACAGACGTGACAGAGAACAGACATGAAATTTACCGATTCTGGTTTGATCTGATTATTTTGGAATTAAACCAGACAAGACAAGAGCATCAGACGTTGAAGATGAGGACCGTAAATTGCCTTTATTAATATGACATTAAGTTTTGACATATTGTCATAGTTGAGGTTTTTTACAGTTTAGTTGTCTGAGCAATAGTGCCACTGTTTTCTGTGAACTAGCAGTTAATGAACAGCTCCTGTGTGCAGTTATATAAAATCGCTGATTGTCTTTATTGTCTTTGGTGCAGAGAGAGAGAGAGAATCGTTTACAAACTTGTGTTTTCAGCCATAAAATAGTGTCTAAGGCAAGAAAAACATTCAGCACTCTTCTTAAATGCTGGTGGAGCTTTTATTAAGTGAGCCTTTTGTTAAGTGGCTAAAATCTGTTTTCCCCTCCGTCTCTCCTGGCAGTCATGTTGTCAGTGACAATGAGAGCCTGGGTCTCAGTGGTCATGATGTGCCAATATAGCACACACTTCCGAAAACACAACCTGAACTATCCCTTTTTGCTTTCTTTATGCTTAGAGGATTTACTTTGAACTCCAATTACTAAGTAAATAAAAGTTTATCACTTGTTTTTAATGTAAAACCTTTTTTCTTGGAACTAGACAACCTTGATGATAACGGGGACTCTTAAACTTAAACTTGAGTCAGACTGTCTCAGGTGTTTCAGTTATCTCTAATGAAGGACAATCTTAACGCTTAAGCAGATCAAGACATTTTGGACAATGCTACGCTTCCAACTTTGTGGCAACAGTTTGAGGAAGGGCCATTTCTCTTTCAACATGACTTCATCCCGGTGCACAAAGCAAAGACTATAAAGACATGGTTTGACGAGTTTGGTGTGGAAGAACTTGACTGACCCACACAGAGCCCTGACCTCAGCTCTGTCGAGCACCTTTGGGACAGAGATTGCGAGCCAGGCCTTCTTGTCCAACATCAATGGCTGTCCTCATAAATACAGAATGAATTGGCACAAATTCCCTGAGAAACACTTCCAAACCTCATGGAAAGTCTTATTTCTTACTCATGGAAACTCCTTATTAAACAGTCCCTGTTTAATATCAGTCCCTGAATACTTTTGTCCATGTGGTGTATATTCATCATGACTGAACAAATAAATGTGTATTTGTTCATTTTGCAACAAGAAAACGTACCTTTCCGATACCAGAGTGGGCGTGTCCAATCTTCACGACAACAGGAAATGATGGCATGCTTACCTACAATATAAAAACATTATACAGCATACCGAGTTATTGCCTTACGTTCTTCTCTGTGCAATTTGATACTTATTTTAATCACAGATTAAAATATACATATTTCCCACATGGTTCTCACCATCTCCTTGTAGTTTGGGTAAAAGGTCTGCTCAATCAGAGGGAACTTCTCAGCACCCAGTTTCCTGTAGGTGTTTATGAGTTGGGCGAACTGGACACACAAAAAGAAGAATAAATCAGATATACAGCAGCCTATCAATATTTCACAGAGCAAACTCCTGTTACTTGGTTGATATATCCAGTGAAGTTCTCCTTACCGCCCAGGGTTTGTCACATAGGTTGTAGATTGACTCGAGGGAGTTGATGCTCGGGACACCTCCATACTGCAGACCAATGATTAGGTTACGAAAATCCTCATTCTGGGTCATGCTGAAGGCGTGTTGACGAATGAGGACAAAGTCTGGCTTGAATGACCTAGACGATAAATTCATAGCCGACATGTGAAAAAAGTGTCGAAAAAGTTATGAATCGGGCGTTCAGCACTGTAGCTGTTTTATGTAGCATTTTTATGCTTAAAGCAGCCATGCCTTACAGCTGAAATAAGCTGTTTACATTGAAGCATATATTCTGTTGTGTGAAGGTGTTTGTTTCTCACCTGACAACCTTGGTGCCATTCCTCAGAACCTGCATGTTGACATTGCAGGTTCCGTTGGCATGAGACACAACATTGATCTCATTGAATTCAGCCTGGGGAGTTTAGGTTGAGAGGAATATAACAACAGAGTACTTTAATATCTTTATTCTGTATTAAAAAATGCTTCAAAAAGGAAATCACTGGTGCAGTGAAACGTACCTGCTCCACTTTGATGTCATAATCCCCGTATATTTTCTTTCCTCTGAATAATTTTGACCTGGATGAAAGAGAAACAGAGACTTGTTAACTATTGATGTAGGTTCAGAAACTCCTGACACAAGAGAATCACCACTGTCACTTTTATAACAACTTGGAAGATAACGTGATGACAAAAAACACCATAATCTAAGTTTAGTCACTCACTTGACTCTAATGATTTTATTTTCACTTTTCTTTTATTTGTAAAACATTTGTCAACTGTTCAATTGTTTATTTGCTCATTTAAGTGTTTATCAATTTCATGATTAGTGTATTTTATTAATTAGAAGGTTTATTTTCTACATTTCAGGAGAGACCATCAGTAGTGTAACCCAGGATCCATAGGGGTTTTGGCTGTTATCATTATATGCCCTTGATCAAGCCCTGGGGTGTATCCTGTAGCCAATAGGGTTTAGTTTTAGAGTTTTTCATTATATACACTACCAGTCAAACTTTTGACACATTCAAAGTTTTTGCAATTTTCCGGACTGACTGACCTTCAGTTCTTAAAGTAATGATGGACTGTCGTTTCTCTTTACTTAGCAGATTGGTTCTTTCCATTATATGAATTCTAACAGTCAAATAGGGCTGTCAGCTGTGTACCAACCGGACTCCTGCACAACACAACTGATGGTCCCAACCCTGTTAAAAAGGCTAGACATTCCACGAATGAACACTGACAAGGCACACCTGAAGTGAAAACCATGTCAGGTAACTAATCATGAAGCTCATTGAGAGAAGGCCAAGGGTTTGCAGCGCTGTCAACAAAGCACTTTGAAGAATCTCAAATATAAACCATGTTTTGAGTTATTTCACACTTTTTTTTAACTACATAATTCCATATGTGTCCATTCATAGTTTTGATGCCTTCAGTGAGAATCTACAATGTAAATAGTCATGAAAATAAAGAAGAATAAGGTGTGTCCAAACTTTTGACTGGTAGTGATAAACTTGATTATGCTTCACTATCTTTATCTGCCAGTTCAATTAAGATTTTAAAGTAAAGTTCTGAGATATGGTTACATGTTATTACACACCCAAGTCAAAGAGTGATTAGGTCTAAATTGAAAAAGCAATGTCTGATTTTAAAAGAAATAAAAAGAAGACATAAAACTTACGACTATGACTTACACACACTATCATTTTTTTAGTAGCAAAGCGAATACAAGTGCCATTCATGATTTCCTGCTGCTTTGTAGCACCATGCTGTGGGAAGGCTGAGGTAAAATAATATTACACTGAATTCACAGTTTCAGAAAATGGCTGCACCTTTCACTAACTGTGATTCAGCACCTTTTTGAAACAGGATGCGACCCCTCCTCCTGCATAACCTTAATTCTTTTCTTCCTGAACCAAGACAAAATCTTGTCCGATAGGATTCAGATTCAGATGGATCAGTGTCTGGAAAGCGACACCACACAGATTAAAGGGGGTGCTGGTGTTAACAGTACATTTGATTTATTTGGGACTTGGCACGACAACATAAGCTTTGACAGTAGCGACGCCTGAGGTTTCAACTCTGGAAGGGGTCATCTTCTGTAAATCAATGATAACAGGGGCCTGGAAGGGAACCTTTCACTTCTGTTTCCTTTAGTAGTCACGAAGGAGCCATTCTAGTTTGCAGTTCAGCAACAACAAAAACACAAACACCAATCTACTGCAGTGCAACAGAGGGAAACTGATGCAGAGCCAAACATAATAAAGTCTTTATTCAAATAGAGTTTGTAGAATGTGTATGTTTTTATATAATTAGTTTGGCTGTAATGGTGCAGTGACGATAATGAGAATTTCACTCTTTCAATATAGATGTGCATTGCTGGTTATTACCGAAAATCTCTTTCGTTTTTGTCACTTTTTTTGTCACATGTTTTAAAGTTCTCACCCCCTTTCCTCTCTTGAGTTGTATCACCCTGCTTTTATGTACTGTACCTTTTATACCCTGTCTGTTTAGCGAAGAGGTATAAGCTGAATAGTTCACCCTCCATCTACTGTAATTACCACACGTGGGTCTATTTGGCTGTGGAGGAAAACAGACATTAAAATATGAATCACTGCTCCCATTGCTGTGAAAATGAAAAGCCTGTTGAGCTCTGTGATGAATGACATGAATACAGTGTATGAGAGATATGTGTTTCTAAAACATAGCCCCCTCCCTCAAAACAGTTGAGACATGGCAGGAAAAAGACAAACCCTTGTTTCACTCTTACTATCCAAAAATCTAGCACGAGGAATAACCCTGTGGGGAGAATATAGGATTATTTGATCAAACTATCCTGCAATAAACCGCAGCATGGTGCATGTTGAAGGAAATAGAGAAAATAATGAGGGAGATGGACAGTACAGTGCAATATTATCAAAACCAACTGCTGTAAAACACCAAGACGTAAGACAAACTCTAAAAAAGGACATCTTCCTGTAGTGTGTTCACCAACGGCTGTCAACAACATGTATTTATACTGTATGTGTTAGTGGTTGGCAGTCATTTCAAAGCAGCCATACAGTACATCCTCTAATTCAGTGGCTTTCAATCTTTTATACCAAGTACCACCTGAGAAAATATTGAGCTCTCAAAGTAACGCCATTATCACCAATGTTAAATACAGTGGTGCAAATAGGCCGAGCAAAGCAAGGTACAGACTTTTCACAGGAGGCAGATTTATTCCCTGTAAGATAATTTGCTCTCTCATCATCCTCCTCTTCCTCACATATATTTCAGACACTGTTATAGAGAAATTAGATTAAGATGGAACAAGAGATAAGGTGACTCTAATTTAACTTTAATTTATTTATGTTTGTTTTTGTTTCATTCTCCTGTCAAAATTACTCAGCTCCTGGTACTCATACTTACTTACTTACTTACTCATAACCTGGTATAAACAGTAGAATATGGAATATTAACGGATGTAAATATTGTTATAAAATAGTATATTATTCTGAACATTCACCCAGGGCCACAGTGAGCTCCAGCTGCTGGAGTTGAATTTAAATGCCTCATCATTTTTGCTGTTTAACATTCAATCTCATGTGTGGGTATAATTTAAATTCGGTGAAGCTCAGTACAGAACATACTTTTACTGATAACAGCTCAGGTTCTAATTTATTTAAAAACAAACTTGAGAATCTGAACACTTGATTAAATGAAAATGAATAGCAGCCTTTGTGCATTCACTTTAGCTGTTTTATGGGGAGAACACACAGGCATTACCACTCTGTCATTAGTCTGATAAGTAAAACAGTGTACCATCTGCTTCTCCTGTCACAGGAGCAATTTATAGCTAAGCATCCCTGGAACAAAACAAAACCTCTGTGGATGAACGCCAGCCTCGTCTACCAAGTAAAAACACTGGCTGTACTGGAGAATCTGTCAGTCAGTTTTTCAGTCAGCACACATTTGATCTTACTCGGGTATATTAGGCTTAAAGGTCCAGTGTGTAAGAATTACTGACATCTAATGAAGGACTCCTGCACCCCTCCCTATGGTGGCCCTCACATACCAAAAAGGATTTCGTTTTTTCCTGTGTGTCATAAGCTTCTACTTGAAAACAAAACTAAATCACACACTGTGGCTGACTTGTCCATTTGGGCTCCTGTAGAGACACTGCGGCACCTAATGGCGACCTCTGAAGGGAA
Organism: Brachirus orientalis; assembly: GCA_016785285.1. Classification (NCBI taxonomy): domain Eukaryota; kingdom Metazoa; phylum Chordata; class Actinopteri; order Pleuronectiformes; family Soleidae; genus Brachirus; species Brachirus orientalis. Next base: position 3,241,041 of record JAFBJR010000570.1, read on the forward strand.
ATAACAATCCAGCTTGGTAATAACAATGGTAATGGTGTGATAGTAAGGAGATAATATTACAGGAATACAATGTTATTTTAAAAAATAATAGGCTGGTAATGAGAATTACTACAAACCAGTGCAATACATTCACATTCAAATATTTGTGAATAAAAACAAGATCATTATTATATTATAAGGTTGAAATGTATGTTGTCTTATGTCCCATGCACATTTTTACATTATTATTACCAAGGTGATACTATTTCATCATGATTCCTATAGACATAAGATGGTATTACCATAATATTACTCATTACAAAATTATTAGCAAATTGTTTCTTTGTTTTAAGTGTTAACAATCATTGTAATTAGTTTATTTTTAAAATATACAGTGTAAATGTGGTAAAATGAAAATTTTGGTTTGGAAAATTCTGAAGGAAAAAAAACACAATATGTAAATATGTATTTTTAATTTATTAGCAAAATCATCTAATATTTTTAAATGCATTCTTTTAAATATTTTGGCTTTAAGCGCTGATGCTGTGTGTCTGAAAGACTCTTTTTATCCTGTGTGTTTTCCACCTTGCTGCTCTCATCTACCCGGTTTCAATTTTCAGCAGTGGGCAGATAAAAAATGTCTCAAAACAGATTATTGTGAAATGAGATACGGGACATAAAGAAACCCCTCAGATGCAAAGTGTGCCAAAATGACAGAGAACAATGGGTCCCCTGAAAAAGTTGCATTAAAATAGAGAGAAAGCTCATTTCTTATGGTTTGCCAAAAAACTATATATTTATAAAAGAGTTTTGTTGTGAGAGCTGAAAACAAAACATTTATTACTTCAAACACATTAGTGCCCTCCTCTCTGAGTCAGTCTCAGTGTAGTCCTGAGCAGTTGGTTTCCTTATGGCATATTTAAGAGCATGAAGGTAACACTAACACCTAGAAGCTATATAGGAAACAACCAGGCCTGTACTACACAGAGTAAATCCATACTTAGAACTGTTGGGTCAGAGGCATAAAAAAACATACATATATTCTTCTTTTCTCCTCCATGAAGCCAACATCGAAGTAATAATACATTGAATATCCGCCAGTTTGTTTGAACTTAAGCCTACTTAACGATTTGTACAGTCAGTTAACATTTTCCTGGGCAATTAATGTCCTCAATCACTAGTTTGAGCTCTTCTTCAGCAGTACAGAACACTGATTTATGTATGTTGTAAATGATGTTTCTTTTCAGAGGACAAAAACTACGGCACATATGAGAGGCCACTATCAGGAGTGTTGTCCAGTTTAGATTCTTATGGGTGACGTCATGACCATCTGCAAGGTTTTACAAGTTAACCAGAATAAAGCAATCTGAGTGGGCAAACACAAACAAAACAGCTCCCGCCTCAGTGATATTGAGCCATCATTAAAAATAGATGGAGCAGTCAGACACAGAAAGCCTTTTTGAGCTTAGCTGGTCTCCCAAGTGGGTGTGTGCTGGATATATGAAGCAAAGAACCACTAGGAACAATAACACTCTGCAATGAAGAGTATATAAAAAACTGCATAAGGCAATGGAAATAATGTCAGGGGCAGAAAATCACTTAACATTTCTTTAATCAAATATAAAGGAACTACTTAATATCAGATGTTGTAAAACAATGTGAAACAATATCTTATTCCCATATTCCCAGTGCTGCCTACTCACCATCAGTCAGAATGACCTCTGATTGACGTGGTTTTTAGTTTAATGAATTATGTTGTGTTTCTCTGCCAGAACTGAAGGGCAGTCAGTATGTGTCAGTGTACTGGCACGTCGGACTATAATCTCCATTCCCCCAACAAGTGACTTCCTTTCCTCATTCTCATAATTACTGAACTCTTAATGCTGGCATCCATCCCACTGACGAGGGGCTGATCTCATTAAAAATAATCAAAGTTTCTACTGAAGGAAAAGCCAGTCCAGCCTGTCTTAATTACACAATGCAATTTCCTTAGATTATAGTGTGATATTGTTTTTTCGGCGTTTTTTCGGCTTACTTTTCGGCTAAGAAATGTAAATATTTCCTAAAATCCTTCCATAGTCAACATCTTATTTTGGTTATTTTAATCTTTTAAAAATCATTAGATTTAAAAAGTACATTTTTTGTAAAGAATTTATTTTAGGCTCCATTTATTTGGCAATGCTGGTTTTTGAACTGATTCCAAAGTAGCCCACGAAAAACTGCTTTTAGCTACAGGGCTCAGAAACTGTAAGACCCTGCCTAGTTACACCAGACGTGCAAATTCTATTGATATTTTTTAAAAAGCCGCCAAAAACCGTTTTAATGCAAAAAAAGGGTATTGATGCCCCATGGACCATCATTCAGGTTTTTTGTTTTTTTTACACCTAATTAAAAAGAGCAGTATATTTACTTTCTGTCATTTTGCTGGATGCTTTTAAATTTCCTCCTTTAATTGGATGTTTTGCACTTTCTCTGGATTATTATTTATCTTTTACATTTTCCATTGCTAAGCAAATTGAGCCACATTTTATGTATGAAAGGTTTGTATGGTATGCATTAAAGCTTTTTAGTAATTATTGTGGTAAATCCTGATATGAAACTCATGGAAACATCACAGCCTGTATAGTTATATGCCAATTGTGAGGGCTTTTTGTCATATGGGCAAAATTACCATCCAGGCTTATTCTTATTCCTTATTTAGCTCTCTTTTATTTGTTTTCTTGTGTACAAACTGTTGCAAATTATTTGCCAATGTATGATTACTTAGTAGTGCTTAAAGCTTCACAGGGTTGAGGTTTAATTATTAAAGTCTAGTATAGCACAACATAGAAGACACGTGCAAATATGTGAGTTATCCACTGTGCTGTGCAGCTGCACAGCTTTAGTTCATATTTTGCAGTAGAAAATATACTGGCAGCTGGGTAAACAAATGTTAATCATCAAGAGGTGATAGATTTTAGTATATAACACATAAAATTGAAATAGAAACATGCTTGTTTTAAGAGCAGGGCATTGACTATCTGTAATTCCCCAAATACCTTCTGAGCGTTTTCTTAATGAGATTGGTCTTTTCTCCATGCAGGCTAAGTAATCTTTCTTGTGCCTTTCTACCGCACAGCCCGGCACTGAAACCCATGCAGTATTCTCTGCAGTAAATTACATTAATCATTCTTTATTCATGTGCATAGCATGTCATGTGATACTCCACCAGCTGGCAACAGGGAAACCCCTCTGAAGGAGGGAAAACACTGCAGTCCCTCTGTATCCCGCACAACATGTGGAACTCCCATTTAATAATGGCAAAATGCCACATTACAGGATAACACTACAAAAGGTTTAATGTAATTAGTACTACACACTTTATGATATACATGTTATTTTTATATATAACTGTTCAAGAGAATGCAGAGAAACCTCTTCTACAACAAAGAGGAAACAGAGAAGAATAAAAATCCTCCATCTTGGTGTAATGTCATTACTGCTGAGAATCAGTGGACATGTTCTTAAGTACTGGCTGCCTATGTGTATGACGATAACGGAGGCATGTTGTACCACATAACCACAGCAGCAGTGCCACATTCACATCTGCAGGGTGCTTCGTACAGATGTTGTTTTCAGTGGCTCTTTAACAACTGCACACAAAGGAATCATGAGGAGAAACATCAGCATCAATGATTTAAAAAAATAAATAAAACTAAGCATAAACCATATATGACGATATGATATGACAGAGCAGAGCAGCATATCATCTTACCATTCCTGTTGAGGTTCATCGATGACCAGGAGAATCTTAAACTTCTTCGGTGTCGTGACTTGGGTCTGCTCCACGAGCCCTGCTGAGGCAGCAGTCTGCTTCACAACGTTGGTGATGGAGCTGAAGAAGCCGGCTCCAGTGGACTGAGACTGCTGAGGTTTCCTCTCTGGAGCAGGGGAAGTGGCTGCAGGTGCGGGCCCAGTTGTAGGAGACTTGGCTGTGGTGGTGGTAGTGGAAGCAGGTGGAGGAGGCTGAGTAGGGTCAGGCCTCTGGAGATCTGTCATGTAGCCATTGGGAAGGTTGGAGATGAAGGTGCTGTCCGAGAGTCGACGACGCAGATAATTCATGGCTGGAAACAGGTAGAAGAGGCAACAAGCACTGGGTGTGGAAAATGATTCTGCAGCAGAGTCTCTTCTCTTAGCTGATAATGGCTGAGCTACCAATGCAAAGTCCCAGCGAATGTATTCCCTCCCAGCTCAGTGGAGCATCCTCAGAGCTCCCCCTCATGGGCAGTGACGCTCTGCTCCAGCTCAACCAATCCCATTGCACTCCTGAATCACTGCAAATGATGCTCTAGCCTCTCCTCTTTTCCTCCTCTCGACCGAGCTCACTCACTGCCATGCCTGCCTTCCCTTACCCCTCCCCCCATTTTCTCCTGCCTCACAGGCGTCATGCTCTTTTTGATCCACAGCATAGTAAATGCAGGGGTTTCTAGTGCAAGTGCAAGAGGTTATACTGATGAGAGCATCATAATTGCTCCTCTCTTTACCCTGTCTGTCCTGTATGTTTTCCCTTTCCAGTGTCCATGCGGAGCATTTCTCTGTGTGTAACGTGCAGCCATGAAATCTAAAATGGCTGTTAGTACTGGTGGGCAATGCTGAATGAGAGGGAGAGTGTCGGCAGCAGAGACACAATTCGACCTCAAAGTTCATATCAGCCCATTTGTTTTTATAATATTACAGGCACAATTCTCCTCAGTATTGTTTTATAGACTTTTTAATTCTCAATTTGCATTAAAAAACAATTTTAAAACTAGTTAAAATGTTGTTACAAGTGTGTTGGAGAATCTGTGTAGCCTTCAAAACTCAGAAAATGTTTACTTTGTCCATTGTGGGCTAAAATGTTAAAAACCATTGTGATTATATACAGTAAGCACAATTATTTTATTTTCAATTTCTCCCAAATTAAAAAAATATTATTTTATACATATATCATCTTAATTTTTTACACAGTAGACATTTAATTACAAAAATTATTTTTATGACTGCCTTTGCTATTAATTGTAAACAAATAAACAATTATGAAAACAATAGTAGTAGTATTTAGTATTTAAGTGTTACTAATAACTTTAGTATTTAATTTTTCATTTATTTACTCATTGATAACTGGGCTGCCAGTGTCTCCTCAGCTACTATTTGTTGGACTTAAAGTTTTAATGATTTATTCTGGCTGTTGAATGTGTACATTTAATGTGTTTTTTTTCAGTGTGATTTGATTATAATGTTAAGTGCAGAAGAAGAAGACTAGGGCCACATGTGAAATATCTTTTGAAACTATATTAAAAAAAGGTCTGAATTCTGAGAAAAAAGTTGGAATCCTAAGATCTCCAGAATTCAGACATTTTTTTTCTTAGAACCCTGACTTTAATCTCAGAATTCGGGCTGTTTTATTGTTGTTGTTGTTGATGATGATGCTTTCATTTTTTTTTCATATGGCCCTAACCCTCTTCCGTACATACATATCCATACCATGGGTCACCCAGACACATTACTAACTTGGTTTCCATTTGCTTCGTCACCGATAGGGGCCGCTCTCCTCTCTTTTGTCTGAGGGCTGGTGCGTGTTGAGAAAGTGAAGACAGCCAAACTGGGCCATGGTGTTGTTGTGGAGCACAGGCTAACTTTTGTCGATGGAGTGAGTAACACTGACTTTGACGTTTCAGTACTGTGAAGCTTTGTCGATGGACACAATTGAATATAACTCAACAGCAGGTTGCCACTTAAATGTACCTCAGGCCAGCATTTATTCGGCTTTTAGTAACGGAATTGTTAACTTATTCCAAAGTTGGTGATGCTAACGTTAGCTTGTGCCATGTAGACAATGTAGCTATGTAGTTATTTAGCGACTGTCGTGGCCAGTGTAAACAACTGGACAGCGGAGGTGGCAGTAGCTGTATTAAGTGTATACGCACCTATTGTTGTGACATTTGTTACATAGTACGTGGTGAATATGGCGTCACTGTCTAACTTAAAGTGGCTCTGAACCCCAGCTAGCTAAAGTTAGCCTAGTTTAGCTGAGCGTATTTAGCTAGCATCGCTGCTATGATTTGACTCGCGCCCCTAACTTGGTAAACTTTATGAGTTCAATATCAGTTAATGTCTGTTTTTCTTGGTTCCTTTTCTATATAGAAAGTTGTCTGTTGTCTTCGTTGGTGTCTCCTGCTAACATCGATGTTAGCAACTAGCTTGTTCGCGTAAATGCTCTTCACTAGAATGGACCTGTTGAACTCTCAGTTCCTGGACAAGATGAACAACAACATCGGGAGACTGCATTACGACGGTTAGTTTGTCATTGTTTACCCGTATGTCTCTACATTGTGTGATTAATTTTTACATGTTTTATTTAAGTACTTTTTCTATTTTCCATCATTGCTCAATAACTACTACTTCATTGAGTTCATGATTTGTGGTTTACTTTAACTTAAAACTAGGTTATGGCGGGTCAACTTCTCAAATATACATAGTGGGCCATTAAAGTAATATTGGTGATTGAGGATTATGTGGAGATCTCTCTCTTTCCACTAAGTGATCCGAAAAATATTCACATTTAAGCTGAGAAACCTGAAAACTTGATTTAATAATGGGAAAACCCCTCAAACCGATGAATCGATTATCAAAATAGCCGATTTAATAATTTAGAAATTGACTAATAATTGTTTCAGCCCTATTCAAAATAAACAATAATAAGACAAAGTAGAATAGTAGAAGGTAACATATGAATTGTACATAATGTAGAAATATAAACAGTATACATGAATGGACTCTAGGTACATTTTTCTTTGCTATGACCAATTTCTAAAGGGGCATATGCATTTTTAAGACGTTAAATGTTTGTAAAGGGAGGACATTGTTGCTGTTTTTTTTTCATGTTAAAATGAAATTTAAGTTAAGTTAAATTTGACTTGGACTCAGCCAGACTTGACTTGTCAAATCCACCAAAGGACATGAAATTCAGTTTAGACTTGGACATAAATGACTCTTGACTTCATTTTGACTTGAGCCCTTCAAAACTTATTAAACTTATTCAGGATTTGGGATTTCAATTTGTGGAAACACTTGTGACTTGCTACAAAGTGACTTTGGTTTAATCTCAATTTGTATTTTGATTTAATTTAAATACAACCACATAATTTGCACTGCTGATTCTTCTCTACAGATGAGTCCAGGACACCCTCCCTGTCCACTGCCATGTCCAACATAACTGGGCCCCCTCCACACTGTCCAAGCAAGCGAAAATATAGTGATGAACAAATGGAGGACCGAATCAACTGTGATGATGACCACATGACCAAAATGAGCAGATTGTTTGCCACGCAGTTGTAAGTATTTTTGACATACTGATTGCACTTATATATATGAGTTTGTAAGCCTTCATCTTCTTGTGACATTTGATGAGGCTGATGCTTTATTTGCCTTTAGAACTGACATCCATGGCGGGATGCATTAAAAGGTGAAACTTTCAGTGGTTTTTATGTAATGTGTACTTTGTGTATCAAGGGCCCGTCCTTCTGCTGGAGACAATCGTAGTGAGCACTGGAGCCACAGTCCTGTGGAGCGTGTTACATCCTCCACTAATGGTCTCCATGGGACTCGCATGTATGCTTCCATTTCCGACTACGCTGTGGATCAGCCTGTGCCTCTGACCAAAATAAGCCATGAAGTTGGTGGAGTTGGTGGCAGAGAGAGGTCTGTCATGGGTGGGACTGTTGAGCGGCAGCAGGTATGTCAACACTTATGAAGTGTCAGTGTGTTCTTGGTGACAGAACACATGCAATGTTGCTTTAAATTTGCATTACTCTAAACAACTACAAAGGAGAGATTTTAGTAATTAATGTGGTGGTTTTTAAGGTTATAAAATAATCCTGTGTAATTGAAAATACTACTTTTGCAGTGACTGTCAGGTTGCTCACACTCTTTAAGTTTTATTTTAACTTACCCTCCTTGGATTTTAGATTTTGAATATAATTTTTAAGTAGAGGTTATCTTCAAGTGAAAGCTCATAGCCTGTAAAAATAAACCCTAAAGTCCCCTAAATGTTATTATGTATCAATATATTATACCTGAGAGAGCTGTATAAACCTTAGATAGTGGTGTTTCTTTGTATTAGCTGAGCATATGTAATTTCTCCCACCTATAGAATCGTCCCTCAGTTATTATCTGTGCCCCGGCAAGCAACCGCAATTGTAATCTCTCTCACTGCCACATGAATGGCTCCTCTCCCAGCCCACCTGCTGATCAGAGGAAGACCAATGGTAAGCCTGTAATTACAACATACAATATGGAGTACAAAACCTTATACAGGATATTCTGTTTCTAATGTTGTCAAGTAAAAATCAAAGCTAAGGAAACAAATAGCTTCACTACATAATGTGTTGTTTTTACAAAAAGAAGTGTAAATTATATTTTGTACTCTTTGATCTAAAACAATTCTTGCATCTGATACTAAACTTCATGAATAACACCATACTAATAGTCAATCAAAACAGCCTCACTTCTTCATGAGGGGATCCACAGTATGTTTAAGGGGCTGTCCACATGCTCTCAACGTACCCACGTTCATTAAACAAGCACCAATCTCTTAAAACACAACAGACACACTCAAACACACGTGTTAAGCTCAGACTTCTTCTCCTTCGGGGGGATTAGATCCGTCTGTGGTTGCATTGGTGTGCTAGTATGTTGGAAGTAGCCATTAAAATGCAGGCACACTGGCTGTAAGGGGAGGCAGATTCACTAGCAATACTCAGAGCTATGTCATTTGTAGCTACACCAAAGTTTCACCCTGTTATGTTTTATCCAGTACTGTTTTTGTTTTTGAAAAAGTGTCAAATGTTTCTATTATGCATACAGTATATGTTAACAGGGTATATCCATGATTTATGATATTCTGACAAAGTTGATTTTCTATATTACATGTGTGGAAATAACATTGTTTTTGATCTCATCCCTCCACACATAACTTAACTTTAGCTAATACCGTATGTGACCCTGTTATTGAGGAGCACTTCCGTCGCAGCCTTGGGAAAAACTACAAGGAGGCGGAGCCTGTGTCCAACTCTGTGTCCATCACAGGTTCGGTGGATGACCACTTTGCCAAGGCACTGGGAGATGCCTGGCTCCAAATCAAGGCCAAGGGTGGCGGTCATCAGACACCAGAGGCAGATTCATGAAGCAGAGGGGAGTAAACAATACAATCACCTTCTTAGCCTAGCATCAACTTCCCTTAGCCAAGAACAATGAAAGACAAATACTCTGGTGCTCCAAAGCTGTTCACATTTGGACACTGAGGTCAACTTGTTTGTTGGAAAGTCTTAAAAATTCTGAAAGGCTCTAAACTGAAGAAGAACAAGTATATATTTCATACTGTCTTTGGACTGACAGTATTGTTTGTGGAAATCATACATAATTTAAATTTTGCATTAATAATGACATTCTCAAAGCAGTTGGTTGTTAGGCCATGTTCCTTCTATCACAGCTTTTCACTTGCCTTACTAGCCAAAGAAATTCTCTACCTTTTTACATCATCAAATAAGCCATTGATCTGGATTTCATTGTTTTCATTCTAATATCACATTCACTGCTATCCAGTCTGTATTACTTGAAAGTGACAGCCAGGTCTCATTTGCACTATTGCGTTTCTGACCGGTTAGGTAGTTGGTGACCCGTTTAAGTTGATGTGTCTGAGAATGTGCGTTATATTGCATTATATTGAAATTATCATAATACGTCTAAGGCTTTGGTTCCCCTGCTTCCTGAAGACACTAGACTATAATCTGTCTTTATGATCCTGAACTGGACATATCCACTGTTGATTTAAAAAAAGAGTAAATACTTAAATAAGTTTTATTTTCCTGTCTATGCGCTCACTGAGGCTAATTACTTAGTAAACTAATATCAATCATAGTACATATTGCTAACTAGAAAGCATGTTTTCAAATAGCTGGTTTCTATTACAGTCCTTTATTTTATACTATAAATATATTTACTCTGAATTTATTTTTTATCTGTAACATTTTAGAAATACTCACTGCTGGTACAGTTGTACTCAATATATTTTTTTGTATCTAGTTTTCATGACTATATGTAGGTTTATCTTATCCAGCTACACACCACAGCCTCTGGACAGGTTGTCTAAATGCAGTTTAAAAGGCTTCCAGTTGCATTGTTATTCTGCGGTGCTGTATGCGTCATACTTGACAGAATACAGCTAAATCTCACCCTCTGTAGCACGGTCTGTTAGCAGTGGCCTTATTTATTCTCAACACATTCATGTTGACAACAGAATTCTTACTTTGATTTGTTAATAAGAACAAACTTTGCTTCAGTGACAGATTTCCCTTCATTTTAACCCAGATTTGGTTCCGGTTTCAACATTCCACCATGACTGCCTGACACACATTTTCAACCAAGTTTATCAAATACTGTTACAAGCATGATATAATTAAGAATTTGTCATGGTGAAAGCCATAAATGTCTTTAGGAAAAGGTTTAAGCGAGACACACATTTTTTTAATATGCAGTTGAGTTTTGTTTAAAATTTGTTACCCTTCTGAAAATTGTCTACTTGTAGTAGCATAACCTATTTGTCAACACTGATTAAGATAAAGTATTTTAAATTCTGACTTTTTTTATTGTCAATTAACTCGCCTGTTAAGAAATATACATTTGTATTAATATTTTTACAGTTTTTTAAAGTTGTTACACTTTCTTTATATTTTATTTTACTCTTGTTAGACTGTCATTGCGCCGTGCGGAATGATTATAGATGTTTGGTTTTCTATTCAGAGTAGTGTACTTGTGTGGCATGGACGTTCATTATCTTTTCAACCATGCATTCTGTCTGTTTTCTAAACGTTGATTACACATTTATCAGATGATTAAGTGCAGGAACACAACAGTCTTTTGATCAAAGACTCTTCTCAGTGCTGTGTCAGAAAGACCTCTACACTAACAGTTTAATGAGTGAATCTGTGTACCATAGTGGAATTTAGGGATTATTATGGGATCTGCTTGTTTGACACAAGTATATTTTTAAGTCCTATATTTGGAGTATTAGTCCATTGTTATTTAAGTGTTGTATTTAGATGAGCTATATCTCAAAGACTGTTAGATGAAAGGACCTGCTTCAGGTGTCATCCATAACAGAAAACATACTGTATGCTCACTTTTGTTCTTACTTCTCTGGAAGAAAATGCCACTGTTTGTACTTAACTACTTCCAAATAAACATACAACAGTTTACGTGTACCTTGTCTTTTTCCACCAAACGGAATGCAAAGTGAAGTGCAGCATTTTCACACATTACCAATTTTTAACACCATTTTCAATAACATTGTTTTGTAAATTGTGCAGCGTTTGTGTTTCCTATTGCAGATTGTGCATGTTGTGGAACACTAAAGATTTCTTTCTTTCACTGTTGCAGACTGTTGAGACAAAGGCAAGGAGGTGAAAACACTGATTAGAGCGTCAAACAATCAGTACTCAATATTCTCGGTTTGTACTGGATGGTTGCTGCCATAGTAACAAAATGAAGTGATTTGTTAGCACAGTTAGCCAGACCGCTTAGGCTTAGAGCAATAAGGTTTGGCAAATGTCCCCTCACATTGGGGAATTATGCTGATTAGGTTCCTGAGTCATCTTTGTGAATGTGAAACATTAATTGCTGTCTGTATAAGTGCAGTGAACTGATTGCTTGTTTGTTTGTTTTCCTCATGTTATCAATTTGGTTTGGGTGTTGCATTTTTTCTTGTCCCCCAGAATGAATCTCTCTAGCTGATCTAAGTCTGTCTTGGTTGTGCATTATGTTGATGTTAAACAGACGCCCTCAGTCTAGTCTTTGAATATCAAATACACATCTTGGATCTCTGTAGAGATCTAAAGTAAACTTCCCACTGTGGGAAGGAAAAAACTCCAGAAACTGCTGTCTACTATCCTTGTGTCTACCTCCCATTTGCACTTCTTGCAGGTTCAGTTATATATTTAGCATCTTTCATTTTGTACTTAATGGTCTAGTGCAGTAGTTCCACCTGTACCACCTGATAAAATGTTGAGCTCTCGAAGTAACACCATTATCACCAACATTAGAATACAGTCCTGTAAATAGAGCAAAGTCAGCTAAAATGTTCTCTCATTGTCCTCTTACTCATATGTACTTCAGACTGGTATTGCAAAATTAGATTTAGAACAAGAGAGCAGTAAGGTGATTCTAATAATAAATATTTTGTTATTTGTTTGATTTTCTATACACAGCCCTGCTCATTCCTCCTTTTCCTAAGTGTTTCAGCAAACTACAGTGGCCTTTGCAAGGGATGTAAGCACTGTACTACAAATCTCTTCATTTTCCTACTTCGGCATTTCTCCTTTTTCCTTGTTCTATGTATCAGGTTAATGTGATCATAACTGTTTTTCTTTTTTTGCTGAGTAAGCCTGTGTGTTAAAACACATGGTCTATCTGGTTTGTCTCCTCAGACTGCTGTGCAAACATGTCAGCACAAAATGGAAAGGCCCTTGCCTAAAATGGATATAAAAGGCTTACTGGTTTTATTTTGAAGCAATTATGCAAATGTTCCAATGTGTAATATGTTAATTTCTGCTAATAAACCCTACTAAATATTTCACATGGAACTGCAAGGGACATCATCCTACTGTAGTGTTTTATGCCAATTGCCACCTGTAATGTTGCATTACTGCTTTCTGGGTTTAATCATCTTTTTCCTGGTTTAATCATCCATCTGAATGTGTCTGTCCCTCACCTTGACACTTCAGTCTAAATAGACAGCAACCTATGAGGACTTGTTACCATGGCGATAAAAGTTGAGAACTCTGTGGGTAGAGACTGCTTTTTGAGGGTTAATATATTTGAATTTTATGATGGACAACGTTAGGGTTTGATGTTGGGTGTTAAGTTGTGGTGGTCAAAGTTAGGATAATGGTGTCACCCTGCTTTTTTCAGTGTATGTCCCCCACAGGAACAGTTAAAGATGTTTCTAGAGCTGAGTCACCATGTTCACGAAGAGCAGCTGATGTCTTTACTTACTGCTGAAACCTCTTTGGACTTATTTGGCTGTAGACAATGTTTGGTTGATTCAGTGTCATGGTAACAGAAGACTAAAGAATTGCTGCTGGAAAAATCCATTATTTTTAAAGTGAGAAAATAGAAACATATGATCGATGACTCAGCAGCAAGGACTATTTGACGCACATCTCAGCGTTGACCTAGAAAGCATTTTAACACACGTTATTGTGATATAATGGTAATGGAATTAGAAGAGTTATTTCTTATGAGAAGCCTGTGAATTTGTTTAGAGATTAGCTGCCCATTCTGTATGAACCAGTAGATGGCGCCATGAAACCATCATGTAAACACCCTCAGATTCTTTACTCCCTGGAGATCATCTGAGCTGGTTAGATTGATAATGGATGCAGCATTTCTCCAGCTTGTTTTTTAGTCACGTGAAATGTATTTTTGGAAAAATGTATCTATAGATAACAAGACCTTACTTTAATGCAGAGAAGAGAATCCATTTTTGTTATTATCATACATTAGCCAACATAGATCTAATCAAAAGCTGAATAAAAATGTAGCATAGCATACCTCCACTTTGGTTTGGCTAATTTGAATTCATGATACCCCATTGAAGTTTTTTTTTTTGTCTTTTTATTTTATTTATTTTGTTTGGTTGTTAATATCAACCTTCAGGCTTAAAAAAGACAAGATTAGACCCAGCCGTTGGCCAACAACAATGCCCACTGCTTCTGCTGCACCGTGCCTGCCTTCCAAGTAAACCTGCTTGCTCTTGGGGGATTATGGAGAGGAGATCCACATTTTTCTCACTTGTGCAAAACCAACTGCAACCTACACACGCTAGTGTTTGCAGTGCACAGCACATACGCATGTATCCATGCATGGCCAACATGAAATTAGTTGTCGAAATCAGGATGACACATCAGGGTCACGCCAAATTCAACTTGGCCCCTTCAGTGTGTGAAGGCCACAGGGAGCATGACATCTGTGCTGGCTGAGGAGGACTGGTCTCCACTGTTGCATCATATTATTGATATAACAGGACGACTCTGTTACTTTCTGACATGGTCAAGATACACATTTGTCAAGCACTGTCCTCTGCAGTTTCTCTCTCTGTTATGTAAAAGGAATGAACCAATTGTGGCGTTTTAACACGGTGCACTTTGGAAGTCATAATTAAGACTAATTGGATGACTTAACTATAGGCTAAATTAGTGGTAAGTGGAAAGGGGTAATTGCAATGTCTCATATATTGGCTCACATATCACCTACATGTTAGCCTGCACAAATGTCTGATAGAGGTCTCCTGGTTTTGTTTGCATAATCCCAAATTTATTGCGCCTGAACAGGATGTAAGGCTTCACTCATATCTTTCAGCATCCCCGAGTGCACAATGTCTCGGGAATTTGCATGATTGCCTGTAGATTATTTGAACATTGTCTATTCCGTCTCCTCTTTTTTCTTCCCTCCCCTTATTTCTGTGGCTCTCTGCTGGAGAATGCACACACATCCTTGGGCAAAATAATCTAAAATAGATCATACTAGCAAGTGGAGTAGATGCACAGGCACAGGAAGCAGCTCACGGGCAGACTTGAGTCATGCTGGCAGGATCATGCACCCTGAGCTGACAGCCCAACGCACCCGATTACCAAGCATGTCATTTTTTTTAAAGTGCATCTACAGCATCATTATAGGTCGCAAAACAGACGAGAGACGGAGGGAAAATTGAGATTCAATGCTGATTTACCCATAACGCTTGTCTCTTCAACATATAGGCAAGGATGGAGAGCAAGGATGCTGCTACTTTTGAGAGTGACCTGATGAGTGTCTCTCGCTCAAGCAAACAGTGGCTCATCCATTGTGTCATGTCGACTGCTGGCAATGGCACAACCTCTGCGGAGGGAAGGGAAGACAACACGGTCACTCTGGATAACAGTCTTGCAATGAACAGAAACAGACCCTGTCAGGCTGTCTCAGCATCAGTGCTCAGCTGTATACCACCGCACGCACACACCGATTGTTATTTGCCTTAACCTTGCATCCACCCTCTAACAGTGTGAAGACATCGCTGTCTTGATAAGGCCCCCTTGTGTGGTTTGGATGCTATACTCTAATTAGGCAATATCCTGTTAAAGATCCAGTATGTAACGTTTAGCAAGGTGTATTGGCCAAAATTTACTTTACGACATATGTTTATATTAGTGTATAATCAAATTAAAATAATAAAAAGTTTTTTGTAAGTGTTAAATAGAGACAAATGTCAGCTCCACACAATTCTCTCTGTGTTTGTCAGTATAGCAAAGTGTAGATCCTGTGTCACCCGGCAACATTTCTGTGATGCATTATTGTATGTTACAACAGATGGAGGCAACAGCAACATTGTGCTGGTCAAGACATTGCAAATGGTTTTTGTAGCCTTAGACTGTCTTGTTTTAGGGAGGACACCTAAACTGACAAAGCCAGCCAGTGTGTACATTTTGCATTTTGAAGTAAAAGCTTACTAAATAAATAATTGCAAAGTCAACTATAGTTACCTGACGTATTTGTCAAGTTCAGTTTGTCCGTTTGTTATAATCTACAGTCTCACCATAAGATGTCCCCTACACACTCAGCCTTCCATTTCCCCTTTTCTGTCACTCACTGTCTCAGCTCCACCGAGGTTTGTCGTGTGCTCTTGGCCTCACTGTGCAGCCGTATGGCCCTCAACACAGACAGCGATTTCCATTACAAATGACAATTTGATACTTCAATATATTATTGATTGATTCGCAAATTATTGATTTAAAGGGCCATCTGCTGCATGGCAGAACAACCCTGCTGCCATTTTGTTGTCCCCCTTAAGATAATGAATTGGTTCCAATTAGGACACACAAATGATGGGCTGATACTTCCTGTTGGCTACAGTACTGTCTTAGGCCACCTTTTGATTTGCTGTATTAGCAAGGCTGTAATGACCATACATTATAATTATTTATCAATCCCTTTATTGGAACACATCCAGAAAATACAGGAAACATGCATGCAGTTTTAAAATAACACTTTTTTTAAAGAAACAAATCTATAGTTTGTTTCAAGTAAAGCCCTGTTTCTCTGATTAATGCCATTGTCAAAACCTGTGTTTGTCCTACTATTTCATGTAAAAAAGGTCTATTCCACCAGGTTTATTCAAGACGTGCATGAGCGTTATATAACACATGTTGTGCTAGTTAAATGACAGTTTGCTAATATATAAGGCCAACTTTAAGTCACAACATTCCAATCCAAATGACAGTGATCACAGAGTTTGACATAAAAACAACAAAGCTGGTGTACTGAGTTTTTCTACGAGGTCAGGACCCCGTATGACTCTTCTCTTTTCCTCTGTTAACCACAGGATGTTGATTCAGACAGTGGGGTTTGGGCACTGAGCAGCAGATAAATGTTTGAACCGTCACTGATGGGCATTCTCATGTCTCATAATGAGGCTTGTTAGGGCTGATATAACAGCTGCATGACTGAGCCGCCTTAATAAGGAAAGTGACCCAACACCATGATTGTTTCTCCTCCCTCGTCCATGCGCTACTGTCTTCTGTGGCCTCTACCTCTTCCCTCTTGTCTGTCTACCTCCCCTTTTTTTGCCACAGCACCCCCCCCCCCCCCCCCCCTGCCACAGCACCCCCACCCCCCCACCCCCTCAACCTCTCACCCTCCATCACTACCCCCCCACCCCCCACCCTGTGTGTTTGGCAGTCACACAGTCAGCCATGTGTGCACTGAAGACGTTACATAATTCCCTCCTTTCACGGCACTCCAGATCAAAGAGAACAAACCAGCACAGAGAAATTGCTCCTTGCTGCTTCCCCCCCCCCCCCCCCCCCCCCTTATCGTCGTCGTCTTCCGCCTATTCTTCTTCTCCGCCATCACATTGGTTTTATAAGACTTCAGTACCGTGAGACTGTAGAGTGGACTGCTGCATTATTATCTGCTTCAGCATTCACCTTCATGTTGAAAACCAAACAGCGGGAATGATCATAGGTGAAGCGTGTTGAAACAAAATTTACAAAAAAAAAAAGAATGACAAAAGATGTTCCTGTTTCAGAGGCTAACGCTTTCTTTTTGTGATGTGCTCTCTTTCATTTATTTTCTTTCTTTGTACCTCACACATGCAAGGAATTCAACTTTAACCCAGTCAGGAAAAAAAAAATATACATGAACGTGTAGGTATTTGAAGAAAAAAAAAAGAAAAGAAAACTGAGCACCTTCATAGACAAGAAAATTGTAACAGCTTTGTCATTTAAAATACTTTGCTTTTTCATTTAGGAAAAAAAAAAAAAGAACTGATGTGTTTGTGATGACATGATGTCACTGAAAGAGCAGAATAGAGATCAGCATTGCATTTTCTTTGTTTTTTTTGTGTGTGTGTGTGTGTGTGGGGGGGGTTGTCTCAGATTCTATAAGAGCAGCAAAAAAATAAGCCTTGGGCTTAAACCTAATGGTTTTTTGGTTAGAATCTGTGTTAAAAATTTGATGTGGGAAACAGATCTATGTATATAAGCATTTCCTTTTCCAACATTTGCATATCCACATGAATCCACATGTGCTTTATTCTTTAAAATGTAGAACCAAAAATACATTCACCTATTCTATCATTACGGCATAGTGACACAGAGTTAAAATTTAACTTAAATTTAATTTATTCAATTAAAAGAAAAAAGGAGACAGAATTAACTCCTCTCATTCTCTAAAAAAACATTGGTCTTTGTTAAGTGTAGGAAATAGTGACAGGGCGAGCGAGACAGAGAGGGGAAAAAGAGAAAAAGGCAAGAAAGCATCAAATGCTGTCAGGGTGGCCGGGGCCTGTCCACAGCCTCATGAGAATTGAAATAATGAGTGTGTGCTGGGAGAAGATTTACCTCCAACGCCAAGGGCAGGCCGTGTATTTTGCAACCCAAGGGTGGAAATGACAAACTACAGCAAATAAAAAAGCTTTTCAAGCTTTTAGTGTGTAATTGTCAAAGATAAAATGCTATGAAGGACGGGGGAAAAAAAGCTTAAAGATCCAGACTCTGCTCACCCTTTCCTTTCCTAAGCATGTCAGAGACCAGGAAGGATGTTGTTCTTTGTTGAAGGCTGCCCTTTAAAATGAATAAAAACACACACACTGGCTGAGAAATATGGTGCCAAGCAAGAATCTTGTCCTGGGTTCACATGTTAACGCTTGACGGTGGGCAGGTCTGATGGTTGGTGCTGGACAAGAGCCGTTACTTATCAGTTATGGTGAAGTTGATGTAATATCTGCCGTGTTTGCCTTTGTTTGGTGTCCTTTGACCAACAAACACACCAGTAACAGGTAGAACGAACCTTTACGAAAGCTCTGTTTTGGCTGTGTGGTGTTTGAGCTGACACTTGGATGTTGAACATTTCTCAACAAATGCTGCACTTGATGTGCTATTATTGACTGTCATCACTAACAATGGCTAGCCTAAGATGCGTGGCTATGTGCCCATGTATTTTTTCTCTTTTTCCCCATCTCTTAACTTGTAGGTGACATTTCCAGTCCCGACTTCTGGTGTAAATGGCAGTCTCAAAGTATGTTTCCTCAGGCTGGGTCAAAATATTGATATGGTGCTATATCATCATCCCTCTCGTGCAATATGATAATATCGATATTTTAATTAACAAATTAAGGTGCTGTAAAGTAAACGGTCCCTGCCAGTTTGTCTTGCCGGGTGTTGCCACTTGTTGTCTCCTCAAATGAGTGAGGGAAACTTGGATGAAAGTTACCTGGCCTGTCATATCAGTGAGGTACCCTGTGATTCCCACCCCTAGGGTTTACACGCTGTAGAAACGTTATCTATATACGTTGTATATTGAACATTTGTTTCATTGCCATTGGAAAAAACTGTGTATGTTATCTTGCTGATAAAGTGGCATGACATAATTTATTGCATGTCGGTGATACTGTATATGTCTCATGTGTTGTGCACTGTCTCTGGCCACTGTGTCCACACAGTGAACCTCAGCTGATGTAGAAGTGTTTGATTCCCTCCAAAGAGCTGGGATCAGCAGCATCCTTATCTGTGTTAACCCCCCCCCCCCAGGTGATGGAGTGTTGTTCACTGGTGGAGCAGAGAGGCAGGGTTATCACTGGCCCTCAGCCTGAGAGGAAAATGTGTAGGTGAACCAAAAATAAAACCATCTTTAGGACATGGCACATACATTCAGTGGTGCGGAAACGACTAGGAGCTTTACGTGTGGCTGCAGCATTAAATGAATCGTAAGGGAATGGGAGAGGGCAAAGCTTCAGAGTAGGTTTGGCGCTCAAGCTGTTATCACACCTGACAGTGTCTGGTTTGGTGTCCATTGGTGCACACGGTATACGTAAGCGGCTGGTCATCTGTAAGGCGGAGTGATAGGCTGTGACATGTCACACACCACATTAGGTGTTGATGCCAGGGGATGTGTTTGACAAAGCACAGCAACTTCAGTCCAGCACAAGGCTTTACCCTCACATTATCAAACTTATTCAAAGCTCCTAATTAGATGATATTGACTTCAATTTCACTTTTAGCAATATGATGTAAAAAGAACAGCCACTTAACACATTTTTTTTTGGAATTGCAGTTTGTTTTGCAGTATCTTTTTTTTTTAATCAATATCGTCATACATCAATAAAATATTTACACTGTTAAAGATTTAAACCACCAAATTATCCTAGTATTAATCTCAATTACTATGAAGCTCCAAAGGTTGATGGAAATCACATCACACAGAAAGTAAACATCAAAAAGAGAAGAAAAGGGTTGTAGGACGAGCTGCTTTGTGTGCATCGAATTCAAAATTTTATTTAAAATTCCAGTGTGGAACCTCTATTGCCCCCTGTGGATCTCTGTGTAATTACCACAACACTGCAGTTCTGATTTGACCTATTTTTCAGTCACACAGAGCTCACAGAGCCGTCTCTGTTTTTTTTCTACAGTACTTCAGTAAGTTACCATAGTAAAACTAAAAAGTCTTTACCACATATTCCATTCTACAGTTACTTTTGTAGAAATATTTGCACACATGTATGTTGAAGAGGCTTGTGTTTAGTCTGATTTCACCAAAAATCATTAGCACTGACTGACAGGTTTAAGTTGTATCAAATAAAAAAAAAAAGTGGTGAATTAATAAATGCTATTTGCCCTCACACTTAATTTCTTTGTTTAGAAGAAGATAAACAAAACATTGTTGACAATATTCACCTCTTGGTCTGTGCAGGCTGTTCAGTGAATGTCTTACCAGAGCAGCTCTAAAGTGCCTGACCGAGGACCAGGATGAAGGACTGACTGTGCAGGTCACTGTGGCCTGTCCTGGTCTGGCTCACTCATCAGTGGGCACAGTTCCCAAACCTCACTGACAGATTAGAATAGAAAGCATGCACATCATAGATATGAGTCACTGCAGCCCCAAGTCCAAGCATGTTCAAAAGGCCCTCAGACCTCTTAATCATTCTGTCTGTGTGTGTGTGTGTGTGTGCTTGAATGTGTGAATGAATGAGCTTGTTTTATGTGCTAAAAGTTTCCTGTATATTTTCAGTGAGTCAGAAGGAGTCTCAGAAGGCCGTCGAAATATCTCCCAGTCAGAACACAGCACCATGTGTATCCTGTGTGTGTGTGTGTCTCAGTTTTTAGTTTGCATTTGTGGGAGGTTGGTGTTTATTCATGTGGGTCACCTTGGATACCCATGTCTTATTCTGCACTGTCAAATTGTACCGTCAAGGGCATAACTATGTGAGTGAAAATGTCATGCAACAGCAGCGATAATTCGTGCAACAGCATATGTGGAGGTCACTTGGGCACATTTGCATATAACTGTGTGCCAAAAATAATTACATCTGTCTGCACACACTCATACTGTATATAGAATAAACCTGGCCTACAATAAAGACTCATGATTTCTCATATGAAATCACTTATGCAGTGATTGTGTTTATTTTAATTGAAATGACAGTAGTTGAGGATCATCAGCTTCGCTAATCGCCTGCTTTTTTCACATTACCTACATTTTTCTGTTATAATAAATTTGAGGAGACTGGTTAGTATGTGCTGGCGTAATCTGACAGAACTTATTTAGAATGCAGATCTTCAGTTTAAAACCTTGCCTGGAGCAGCTGCTCCTGTCTTTGTACTCAGAGGGAGCATTTGTACACATATAAACATACAGCAAATCCATGCACATTTAACAAAAGCATGGATGCACATCTGTGCACATCTTTTTTTTTTACACATTGCACATTGCACGTACAAATTTCTTCATTTGATACACAAATGCCTTTTTTTAACCTTTTAAATTATTGTAATTCTCTGTATGTTGGTCTGGAGCACTCATCACCTACAGGTTGTCCAAAATTCAGCTGCCCACCTTTTAAAAGCACAGTATGTTATTTCTGTTGCCAGATGACTCTCATTCCAAACAATAACAAATGTCCTAGTTTCATGACATTAAAGTAGCCTGAAAACCATTAAATAATTGTTCTTCATTTTTTTATATAATTGTACCTGGAAGGGAAGGGTACTCATTGTGCCTTTAAAAGGTGACCAAAATAAAATATGGATTTCAAGAGTTAGAAATACCCAACAAAATATACAATATAGTTTTTTTTTATGTTACATATTATATCTTTAAGCAACAACAATGAAAATGGTGCAAACATATAACTCCTGTATTGGCCTGATTTTACTGGCTTTCTGTTTATTTTACAAATCATTTTAAAATTACAGTATTTGTTTTTTAAAGTCTTAATAACATGGTGCCATTTATTTGACAGAGCTCTTAAAGTGCCACACTCCAGGCAGAGAACAGACGACCAATTACTATTGCACATGTCAAGATCAAGGCTAAAAAAAAACACAGACGACAGCATCCTCCAAGCTGTGACACTATAGAAGACCTCTCTCCTCTTGCTAGATTTTAGCTCAGATACCTTGTTCTTTATTATTAAACAATGACAAAGATTAAACAATGACAAAGGTATGCATACACATACCTTTGTCATTGTTTAATTGTTGTTTATATTTGTAATTTGTAACTTTGAACAACAAAGGTTGTTTTTAGAAATAAACTTTAACTTTACCAAACCTGCCCGTGCTTGAATGTAAAGCATTGAGAGTCTGAGTGGGTTAAGTTCCTAGAAAATGGCTGCAGGATAATTAAAAACAGTGAAGTGAAGAGGGGAAACAAGTAACATTATATGATGTCATGATGTCAGCAGAGATTTTCATCTATTTTCAAAGTCCCAGAGTGTCAACCCCAACATAAAACATGCCTAGACAACAGTGAAGGCCCTGCATGCTGAAAACCTTTGGGCAGCAGATCCAGGAGGAGGCCATTAGAGGAGCTTCACTGGAGAGCTCACCCGTCCTCCTACTGGCGTCACATCAGGGCCTAAGACCATCCATGATCACCCGCTCTGCATGACATTCAGGCAGTGCAACATGTCTTGTTCACCATGCAGAAGTTTGGTTTGAACAATTCAGACATGTGAATTAGCTGCTGCTAACCAGAATCAACCAGCATTTGTTAAGATGTTCTAAAATACATGCATTCCAGCTATACAGAGGAGAAGACCTTTCACCTTCGCCAAGGAGGTTATGTTTTCACCTGTTTGTTTGTCTTTTTGCAAAACAACTCAAAATGTTATGGACGGATTTTGATTTACTTTTCAGGAAAGGTATATAATGGGACAAGGAACAGATGGCTTTTGGTGGTGATCAGGATTGCCGTCTGGATCTAGGAATTATTTGAAAGACTCTTTATCATTGCTTGGAGGTGTGCACTCTCAGAATGCTTCTAGTTTAAAGATGAGAAAGAGATTGCTCTATCTTTTCTGGATATTTGCTTCACCCCGACTCTTTTTACAGTAAATGGCATAAGAAAAAAAAAATTATTGTATTAGTCAGACTAAAACTGTATGTGAGCATGTTAGTCTTACAGAAATGGTACAAATTTCTCGAAGCTGGACTAAGAGTCCAGCTACTACTGTGTCCAATAGAAACAAGTAAACAAGAAACAGCCTAATTCTAGCAAAGCTGAAAAGGGACATATTGCCACCTAGTGTAGTGGAGGCGGACACACTTTCTTCTTTATTCAATAAATCAATCCCCCACAAGTGGTTGTATAGTGGGACACGGACATTTGTCCAAGTGAATGGTGTAGATGAACTACAACTGTAGCAGCTTAACTGTACACGGAAATGTTTCACTTTGCCTGTTACCTCATACTAATTTGCATGAAATGTTTGTCCCAGGCTGTAATCTACAACGACTCCCCCATAAGCCTCTGGCATACTGGTGAGATTGTTATAAATTGTGACAAAAAGACAAAAAGTGCAAGAGCAAACTGAAAGTAGTACACTCTTGGAGTGTCATGAGAAGCTAAAATTGTTATCTCATTGATTCTCAGACCAATTCATTATATTCACATTTTTGATTCCTTATTGTTATTTATTTAGTTTTTAATATTCCTGAAACTGAAAATGTTATAATCTGATATTGTCTTGAATGTCTGAAGAAAGCTCTACCATGTTTTGCACAACATAGAAATCAGAAAAATATAATTACAGATTGAAGTTTTTTTCCTATGTCATTGAAGGTTTAAAGAGAGATGGTGGGGGAAGTGAAATGTAATGTAAATCAAAGCCCCTTTGAAGGGTCTGTTTAATTTCCTAAAGAAGAGGATTTGTTAATTCAAACACAGATATTCAGTACAGTGAGTGAGATAAGCTCTTATGATTTGTGTCAGGGCGACTTCTTCTGCATAGGTTTGCTAAAAATCATACACTTTGCTTGCCTGCGTACCTCGCTGTCTTGAATAACTGCAGTATTTGCTGTGTCACAAGAAACACGATCAAAATCAGCAAAATCACTAGGGAATACGTGCAGGGTTTTTTTCCTGACATTTCCCAGCATGCACAGAGTGCATGTGCTTGATATGATATGTCAGCAGCAGTGCAGTTTGTGTGCACGTGAGAGGAGACAACGTTCGTAGCTTTAAAAGTGAACTGATAAACAAGTTAATTTCCGCAAGGTTCATATTCAGATTGTAAAATGGGGCCTGATTTGCATATATGCAGAGAGGCTTTGCATGCTTGACATCCTCTCAGCCCCTCTGCTGGAAATAGCCAAGCTCACAGCATCCTCTGATTACATTGATATGTAGATTCATGCATCTGCAAAGATTAGTTATTCATTCATTAATGATTTGCTTTGAATCCTTGGGTGAGTGTACCTCAGACACAAGTCTGGGGCAAACTGAATGCATCAGAGGGAAACAACAACAAATACTGTCACAAATAATCACAAAAAAAAAATCCACATTAAAAATATGCAGGTCTGCTGACCTCAAAAATGTAAACCCAATAGTGCATTATATTTCAAAAATCCTTTTGGCACTGGGGTTAAAAACAGAGAGAGAGCACATAATGTACATAATTATCAGTCTTTTCATCTTCACAGCAGAATTAGTCTTTCTTGCTTTAACTGGGCTTTGAGGATTAATCATTGCAGCCTGTGTGAGTTCCTAAGCTGTGGTGTTCTGTCATCCTTTCATAAAAGCCATCATGGATCACCAGTTTTCTTCTCCAGTGTCCTCTCTCGCAGCCACACTGCTAGCACTTTTTAACTTTAAAAATAGGCTCACCACAGAGAGTGCCAAGAGATGCTCAACACCAAACAGTATCCCCTTGATCTGATCTGGCCACAAAATGGAGCTGAGACACTGCATGGGGAGAAATAGTATCACATTTATTAATGCCATATTCATCTGTTAATTAATTCATTAATCAGCCGGTATGTTGCTGATGCATATGCACACTGTCAGTTAATGGTCAGATTTGTTTTCATAGACACAGTTAGAGACCCATGTATCATCCACATAATGAGACAGGAAATGAAAATGACAACCTACACCTCAGTGGATTGGTCCCTTTATTTCACCATTAAGGCCAAAAAAAAAAAAGAGAGAAAGAAAACTGTCTGATGAACATGGGCTGACAGAATGAGAACTCAATTACACAGAGCAGAGAGAACGTGCATGAGTGAAAATACAGGCTACATCAACCCTCACTGCTGCCATTAAAGCTAGGATCTGTAATGTATCCTCTTTGTGTCCAGATCGTCACCGGTGACACATAATTGTATCTGTAAAATGCTTTATTGAGTCCAAACATTCATTATTTGGCCTTTCTGTTTGAGTTTTCACCACACGCCAGGCTGATGTACATCAGTCATGCAAAGACAGTCGTCGCATGTGAACAAGGAGCGCACATTGTCTCTGTTGTTGGGGAGTTCTTCTGCTACCAAAGCTTAAGAAACTGGTGAAGAAGTCTTTGGAGTTTTAAGAATGTATTGACGACAGCTCAGTACTGAGGAGAACCGAGGCAACATCAGTCATGAGTTGTCAGATGTCACCTCAGATTCTGATGAGCACCTTGCCCGTGCTGATACATATGGCACTTTTCCATTATACAGTTTTCACACTACTCGGCTCCACTAGGTTTGGTATCAGGTCTGTCATTTGCCATTACTTTATATGTACCTTCTCAATGTGGGTGGGGTTATGGCACCGCTGCATGAAACTGCTGTGACACCTACACCTGACACAAACACACAAACTAGTGACTGGCAAAGCAGTTCTTTTCACTGTACTGAATCATTAGAATCAGTTAATTAAAGAGATTTGCTCACCAAACCGTTCTTCTTCTTTCATGGCCAGAGCACAAACTCTTTCTGACACAGTCACTGAACCGAAATACGGCCGAAGTGGTCACTATTTGGCTCAAGATCTCTGGCTTTCAGCAGTACTGTTGCTAAATACACCCCTCTGTTAAATATTGAAATTTTAAAAATTTCCTTGCCAAATTTTGTAGATTAATGCACATTTTCAGGATTTCTAAGTCTTTTTAACTGATCTACAGTTCAGCATTGTTCAGTTTGATTCCTGTGTTGGACTTTGCAGTCATGACTTTTCCATTGACAACACATTCATGGCTGGCATTCATTTAATGTCACATTTTAGTATCGGTACCAGGTACTATTCCTGGAAAAGCAAAAAAAAGCAAAAAAAAAAAAAAAAAAAAAAAAACCTGAGTTGAGTTGGGCCAAGCCGAGTTGAGTAGTGCTAGGACTGTATAATGGAAAACCCCAATTATATGTTATCATTTTGGCTCCACCAGTATCTAAGGCTCACAGTGGCACGTTTTGATTTCTGTGGAGTCAACCTTGAAAAGAGCATAGTTTCTGCATCTAACCATCTCCCTTCAATGAGAGATTAGGAAGAACAGGCTTCTAATGTGAGACTGAGTGTCAAGTTAGCAGAATGCATTTATCACATTTCCCCTCACATGTGTCTGCATGAGAGGAAATTATTTTCCTTTCCAGCTGATAGTCTGTGTTTGTCATTGTATTTGGTGGTAGTCTGACTTTGTCAATGAAAAATGATAACTGGAAGACCTACTTGGAAGCTACGCACGTAAACTGCAGTGTTTGATTATCTTGTCTCTCTGCCATCACACAGATGGACAGACTTGCACCACAACATCAATTTTCAAGAAAATGGAAACAACACTGGTGGTCTCATTCAAATTAAATAATGAACATATAGAGGGATATTCATATATACAGTATGAACCCATTGTTGTCGGGCGTATTTCTGTTGGTGTTTCGTTATTATGCTGTTTCCCCTGTCACTTCTCATTTTTTTTGTCACAGTGATCTCTCTCACTGATGGACAACAATGCTGATTCGACATTTTGTGTCCTGTGTGTCCATCCAGTGCCATGTCTCCATGGTTTTCAGGTGCAGCAAAAAATAAAGGGCAGCAACGTTAAATAACAAAAACGTGGCTCTGCATCAACTGTGTGACAGCCTGACTTTAGCACATCAAAATGTCTGACACGTTAGATCTGCATTGGATGTCCATTTGGGAGTGAGTGATCAGTCCTCCCCATGTGAACTGCATAACAAAGTACAACTGATGAAGCTGAAAATGCAAAAAACAAAATAACAAAAAACCCTGTGCCTAAAAAGGGCTTCAATTGTACAGTTTATGCTTGTTTTGGAACTTGACTTAGACTTGGAAGACTATACTCTGGTGATTGGACTAGACTCAGATGTAGGGACAACAGCACTAAATCTTTGACCTGTCCAAGTCTGTGCTGCAAAAGACTCAGGAGCAGAAAAAAAGAAAACCTGCTGACCTGTGTCAGACCACAAATTACTACTTGATTATTATGACTTTAACAATAGACAAATAAAATGCCATTTCGACGAAAACCTCAGCAATAAACGGAAGAATAAACGGAGAAATTGGTCACTTATATGAATAAAAAAGAATATTATTTATCCTCACAAAAACACAGAAATGCAAAGTATGTAAAACAATGTGGTAATGGAAGAAGAAGAAAAAAATCTCTTACTGCTGAAGCTGCTGAAAACATCTGGCCCTGAACTAAGACTAATTGTGTTTTTGCTAGATTGCTCACAGCTAATAAAGAGCTTCCTTATCCTGTCCTCACCTGCTGAAAATGATGATCTATTGTGCTTGTGGACGTCCCACTTCAGTTTGGGTTGCCTCTGTGGCGACTGCTTTTCATAGGTAATGATGCTAAATTACACTACTGGGAATAAAGGAGGCTAATAAGTCATCCATCAGGGGCTAGTTTATATGACCTGCCATTAGGGGCATTATTCAAAGCCCAGTTCACGCAAACACATGGCTTTCTGTCTCTAACCTCCTCATCTCTTCCTCTCTCTCTCTCTCACATGCACGGTTCACCAGTAGCTACGAGAGGGGACATCTCATTCTTTCATCCGCGGCGAGTCATTGTGGTGGTGTCAGCTGGTGCTGTCTCTTTTATCACACTGGAAGCTAATGGAAGCAGCAACTGCAGGAGGTGGGGGAGAAGAAGATTCGTGCACACACACACACACACACACACACAGAGCCATAAGAGGCAGGGGAGATGGGGCCAGTGAGCACATCAGGCCCCGAGGCCACAGCTGTTTTGTGGGGATGTTTTTCTTGTTTGCTGAGGTCCCTCTCTATATCAGCTTGTGTTTCTGACACTCCAGAAACCACAAAGAAATGGCGTCAAACACTTTTCTCTCCCTCCCTTGTAATGTTTTTCCACACTTGTGTTTTCTTCCTTTTATACCCCCCACAGTCGCGTAACACTGGATGTTGTCTTCATCCTGAACCCACAGAGGATAGATTTTTCTTTATTTTACATGTCCCACCTGGACCATCCAGCTATGAGGCCTATTTTCTTTGACCTAATCCCCGCTTATAGATATATTCATCTTTGAAGACAAGGTTTATTCAAAAGAGTGCAGATAATTACTGTAGGAGGATTCATCGCAGAGTACTGTACATCTTTTGATTAGATAGTTGGGTTTGACCTAATTTCTTAGGGCTGCTATTTTAAACACATAAGGGACATATGGCAGGCATGTGTTGTACTTATATTTTCTATGACTCTTTATTTTTTTTAGTCTTTTTCTCTTTGTATAACATAACAATCGTGCTTTATAATGTGACACCATTTAGATACATACCATGTTTATATGTTTTACATTAGGCAGTGAGACAGTTAAAAATATACAAAACAATATTGTTTTACTAGACATAGTTTCTATTTTTAATATAATGGTCAGTATCTTCATTGTCATTGTCATCTTTCGTATATATTTCTGTAAGATATGTGCTTTAGCTTCTGTGATCAAAATATTATTGCAGAAAACAGCAACTCCATTTTTTCAACATTTAGACATATAACTTCCAATGTAATACAGACATTCACAGTTACATGTTTTACACAGTACAGTTTTACAACAAAGTTCCAGAGAAAAACTGTGGTAGAGTTAACTTTTATACAAAATTCACAGGACATGAACTGTAGCCATTTCACATTTTCGCTCAGTTGTTTTGCTTTTCAAGGTAAACATGTTCTGTTCAACCAGATGCCTTTTTTTTTAATCACAGTAGCTGCCATAGAAGCAAACTAACATTGTCCTAACACACCATGGCAAAAGTCTGGGGAGGGAAATTAAAGCTTTGTGCTTTTCTGTAGTAAAGCAAAGACAACACAAACAAAAAGCAGAACAGGCCGGTTGCTTATTGGCCTGCACTTATACAACTACATATGTATTGCTGAATACATATTGATCAAACTACGACACATGAAGAAACAAAATAATGAGTGTATTTTGACACAGAGTTGGTCCAAGTTTTTGTGCTCATGTAAAACATAGTGTTTTGTTTTTCTGCCTAGTCATGTAAACAGACTATGGCCTAAGTTAAAATTGTTGCACTGGCTTAGGGCCTTTTCTGCTATTCTTTGTTTTCTCTCTTTTTTTTTTTTTCCTTTTTTGTTTGTTAGGAGACATTTCAGAATTTTCATTTCACTGATTTTCCTGAGGAATGCATGCAAAACGTAAACAGGACTGACTGTCAGCATTAAGGGAAAGTCAATGTTTGTAAATCACTTTTCTAACCCTGTGCTTTTTTTTTTTTTTTTTTTGTACTTCTTCGTACCCTGTGCTTTGCCAACCGAACAATAAATGGCATAGTTTTTGCTTTTGTCTGCCTTTTGATTTTGGTCCTCCATCACGACACATATAGTATAAAACATCCTAAAAATAATTCTAAAAATGTTTTGATCACATAAAAGTTTTCTCTCTCTTTTTTTGTCTGAAAAAAAGGAAGGAAAAAAAAATAACAGTCTCTCTCTCTCACGCAAATTCTTTTTCAACAAATACTGGATTACTCCAGAGCTCCTACCCATGAACTTCCTATTGGCATTGTGCTTTCTCAGAGCTCCCCGTTCACCACGCGGCCTGTGGTTCACCTCACAGAGTGCAACATTTGGAAAATAGACAACTGTGTGAGGATTAGTAAACATCCACAATAAAATTGACGCCATCCTTTGCAATTACTCAATGATGTCAACTTTGTTCACTACTTCATCTACTATATTCACACGGTATTTACTTGATTCATGAAGATATTCAACAAATTTCTAACCTATATCTCTATGTTTTCTTCTTTTCTCACAGTATTACAGTGTTTACATTTTTTTTTATTCAGAATTATGGTTGTTTTTGTGACTAACAGTCTTTAACATTGTTTTTCATAATGCAAACCAACAAGATGTCATTGGTTTGGTTTTTTTTTTTTACAAATGCAGAAAAAAATTAAACATGGTTTGAAAATCTAGTTTGATTACATATTGCCCCTGGAGGTAGGTGAATCAATTAAAATCTTGGAAGTCCTTTGTAATGTTCTCTTTTGTCTACATGCTCCATGAGGGTTTCTTTGTTGTCTACACGTTGGCCTCGGCATTGGTCAGGTTAGAGGTCGGGCTTGTTGGATTTGGAGGGTTAACAGGCTCCGATGGGCTCGCTGGGTTGGGAGGTGGGCTGGTTGGACTAACAGCTGAGGTGGTGGTGGTTGTGATGGTGACCGGGTTAACTGGACTGGCCGTAGCAGTGGTGGTGGTAGTGATAATGGGATTAGTTGATGGGTTCACTGGGTTAGCGGCAGTGGCTGGGTTAGATAGCGCAGGAGCAGGGTTAGTGGCGCTCACAGGGCTGGTTGAGTTGCCCGGAGCTGGAGTAGTGGGGCTGGCGGCGTTGGCAGGAGCTGGATTAGCAGGGCTGGACAAGTTAGCAGTGTTGGTCTCCACCTGTTGCTCAGGTCCATTCTCCTGGCATCGCCTGACGACAGCAGGAGGCTGAAGCATTATCCGAAGGCGCTTCGAGGGAATCACAACAAAAGAGTTATAGCAGAGATTTGAAATCTGGCTACACAAGCTAGGCAAGCAACACCTTGCAGTACATGCTTTGTGTTAATACAACAGTGGACATGTCATAAATTAGCAGAACACTCAGGCAACTTCGCAGCAAGTGTTGCTAAAGCGATGGTAGTATGTCGTTGGTAGGTGTCCGTCAAAACACTGTAACATGTATGATGACCACATCTGACAACGAAGTTTGGCCCATAGAGATATACTATATGGACAAAAGTATGTGGACGTCTGACCATTACACCAACAGGGACTGTAATGATATATTCAAATACATATACAATACTTTAATATGGACTTGGCCTTCTTTTTTGCAGCTGTAAGCTCCCACACTTCTTGTAAGACTTTCCTCAAGAAGTGTTTCTGTGGGAAATAATTCTGTAGATTATTTATGAGGCCGGGCACTGTTGTTGGATGTGAAGGCCTGGCTCGCAATCTCTGTTCCAGTTCATCCCAGAGATGCTCTATGGGGTTTTGGTCAGGACTCTGTGCGAGCCAGTCAAATTCGTCCACACCAGACTAGTCAAAACACATCCTCATAGTCTTTGCTTTGTGCACTGGGACACAGTCTTGTTGGAATAGAAAACAGCCTTCCTCAAACTGTTGCCTCAAAGTTGGAAGCGTAGCATTATCTACAATGCCTTGGTATGATGAAGCATTAAGAAGATTGTCCTTCATTGGAGATAAGGGGCTGAGGCCAAAACCTGACTAAAACACCTGAATTCAATACTTAATGGGTGTGGCCAAATACTTGTCCATGTAGTGTATTTCCTGGTTGCAAAACACACTCATGTTGTGGAGCCTTGTGATTTGTGATTCTACCAGTGCCTACTATCTATAGGCTTTTCTACCTACACACTTTTGAGATCAGTCCATTTCTTATTCAGTCTGTGATTTGGATGGTGTACTGTTTGAGCTTAAACACATATATGTGATTTGATTGTTTAGAAGTCCAGATGCCCTTTTGAAAGCTGATTTTTTTTTCAACTTCTGCCAAACAGCGAGAGCCAAGTGTCAAATTATGACAAACTGCATTGTGAATGAGAAGTCTTTTAGCTGATGCCTCCACAGCGTATGGAACACATAATGAACTTCTTACCTCTTTGTAGGTGCCCTTGAGTCCAAGATACATGTAGATCATGTATCCTGGAATGAGAACCATGGAGGACAGTGCCATGAGCCAGCCCACTCCCTGACCCCAGCCTGGGAACACATAGTCTCCCATTTTGAGAGGAACCATTTGTATGGCGCTGAACAGGAACACCCCCTGTGGGAGACATGAGATGCTTTATGCATCCTGACAACACTGACTAGGGGCCGCATTTTCTCTGCCTGACATGGCTGCAGGCCGTCAATATTGACTTTATTTATTGTTTCATTTTCATGTCATGACTTTAGATGCACTGTTGCATTAGTTGAGAATACTCACAGCGACAATGAGAGGGGTGAACACGACCCAGCACATCTTCCACCATATACACGGCTTGTAGCCAATCATCTCCTCAATGTTGTCGTAGAACTTGTTCACACCTGCGAGACAAATGAATCCATGATCAAAAATATTCATATCCAATTTATTTCAATTTGCTTCTGGTTTACCATGCATAGTGATGAGGGAGTTGAGGTGGAACACACGTGTGCTTGTGACCTTGATGGTGTTTTTGAAGCTGCACAGATATCTCTGCATAGTTGTAATGCTTACTAACCTTCATATTTAGCTACATTTATATTTCAACATCTATTTTTTTTTAAATGATCATTTCACTCCTGTTTTTTTTTCTGTATACAATGAATCATTGATGACACATACCGTAGCACCAGGATATGGAGATGCATTCAAAGAAGACCAAGAAGAGCAGACACATTCCACTGGCAGAGTAGTAGTCAAAGAGTTTGAACACATAGATTCCACCCTGGTTACAGTAAAACGAATAAGTGTTATTAAGTGACAATATGCAGGTGAAACACCTCCTCTCTGGTGAGGAGTTTACTGCCATATCTTATTTTGTTTCATATTGTGCCGTTTACAGTCAGTGGTCAAAGTATCAGAGCTGCCCGCGTTATACCTGTGTGATGTTTGATAGTCCGATCACATAGGAGACCAGACAGACAACTGCAATGAAGATCTCTCGTCTACCTCTAAGAACTCTGGGAAACTCATCCACCAGAGCAGTGATGAAGCCTTCAACCGTGCAGAACTGAAGGACAGAACAATAGGGAAAAAAACGTTAGGGAATAAGTATGGATGTCTGCACTATCTATGTACTATGCACCCTGCTGCTATATATATATATATATATATATATATATATATATATACTATGTGTGTGTGTGTGTATTCCATGTCTTTAATATGTTCAGTATATTGGTTGTTTTAATTGAACAGGTGGAATATTTTGTTAAATGTTGTGTCTCCTGGCAAAGCTTCATATTAGTATTAATGATAACAAATTTTCAACCCATGGTACAAAATGTGACCTTGTGAATGAAGGCCATCTTGCTAATGGCTCTAATATGAAAAAAGAGTTGTTACCACTGCAGTATTATTATAAAGCTATAAATAGCATCATAATGTGCACTATGTCTTCTATTAAGCAGTGTTGTTGGTAATAGCCAGTTTATAGCTACATGTGTTATTTTTGTTGTTGTTTTTGCTGTTGTCTCCTTATTTAAACCCTAATAACATACA
Source organism: Brachirus orientalis (assembly GCA_016785285.1). Classification (NCBI taxonomy): domain Eukaryota; kingdom Metazoa; phylum Chordata; class Actinopteri; order Pleuronectiformes; family Soleidae; genus Brachirus; species Brachirus orientalis. The sequence goes on from JAFBJR010000570.1 coordinate 3,274,586, forward strand.
GAAACACAGACAGTGAGACCTGTGGGCACATGGAGGTGACAAAGTTGCATTAAAGGGACTTGACAGTTGATGTCAAAGCTTGGCTGTATCTGTCCACAAAAAGCAAATTGCATGCTTATCATGCAGAGAGCGGGGGTGAGCTGCATGATATGTGCACCTACATTTAAATATTTAGGTCAGCCAGTGAGCATATCATCTCCTGAGCCCCTTACCTGACTGTCTATCCCCAGCATGAGCAGCATGGAGAAGAACAGAACAGCCCAGAGAGGAGACACAGGCAACTGGGTTACAGCCTCCGGGTAGGCCAGGAAAGCTAATCCAGGACCTGAAAAATCATATTTTCACAGAGTTATCCCTCTCTCTCTCTCTCTCTCTCTCTCTCTCTCTCTCTCTCTCTCTCTCTCTCTCTCTCTGAAGTGATGACAAAAGCTGTTCAGCAGCAGCAGCCAGCAGTAAATGACAGTGCACCTTTTTCGTGCACAGGGAAGAACAATTACAAAAGAAAATGACACAAAAGTGATGTGCAGTTACCTGAAGCTGCTACGTCGGCAATGTCTTTCTTTGTCACATATGCCATGAAGCCAACAATAGAGAAGATTACAAAGCCAGCAAACATGCTGGTACATGAGTTGATGCAGCACACTATGATGGAGTCTCTGGGGAGAGGAAATATAAAATAGGCCTGTTGTAACAGAATTAATTTGACTTGCACTTTTTTCCCCCTGTGCCGAAATTCCCTGAAAACTGTAAGAACTATGAGCTGCAATTTTTCTTCATTTTGATCCTTTCTGTATGGTGAAAAGGTATTTTCCTTTGTTTATGAGTGGCATGACCAAATTTAATATCAGAAATTTTGAAATGATTTTAACAGATATAGATAAATTCAGTACATACAAAACAAATATGTTTTTATTAAAATAATTGTTCAGGTGACCGAGAACTATAGGGCTGAACAAGTAATTGTTTTTCAAAAGCAAATCACAACAACTGAAATTACATTCTTTCTGTAATGTTTCATCACCTTTTCAAATTGAGAAAAAAAATAACCAATACTTGATAGAAACTATTAAATCTTTGCCTTGAAATAGAATATAGAATAACTAATATTTTAATGCTGTCATTTGGTAATGACCATTTACATTTTAATCCACAGTGAATATTGACCTGAATATTGAACACTATACCATAAGTCAAATCACAAATTTGCAATTAAATCACAATTAGATATTCACCCAAATTTTAGCCCTTCCATGAACCATTGAAGCACATACAGTGCCACATCCCTCTTATAATGTTATTATAATGTTTTATTATTTTTCATCCAGAAACTGACAGTACAAAGATCCTTGAAGGGGTATTTTCTTGAATAACGTCTTAAATACAGGTGGGTAATTTAGTAAGGCATGTGGCCATTTAATTACTATCCTCTTGTTATGTCTTACAATGCTAGGGTTTACAAAGATATATTAGCGTTCTGTCTCCAACATCATGAGTTATCACCAGACTTACCTGTAAACATTATTATTGAATGGGTTATAACTTCCCAGTGCTATAAGGGAGCCCAGTCCCAGTCCGTAGGAGAAAAAGATCTGGGTAGCTGCATCTAGCCATACCTGAAAAAAAGAAAGCAGGAATTTTACCTGCGTGAGACCGAGCTCTGCTCACTCAGACATGCAGTCAGGTCGCCTTGACTCATGTAATAATATGTCATTACCTCAGACTCTTTCAGTTTTTCAAAGTTGGGGGTAATGTAGAATAGAATTCCATCCCCAGCTCCAGGCAGAGTAACCCCACGAATGAAGAGGATGAACAGCATGAAGTAGGGATATGTGGCTGAGAAGTAAACGACCTATAAAAATGTGAGACATTTATCAGCAGGGTGGCAAGATTTGAATTTTCAAAATGTATATGATGCATCCACTCGAAGCAACTTATTATACAGACATTGTCTGTGTGATTTCTTTGTCAAATCCAAAAATCTGAATCAGAATTGCCTTTATTGTCATTGTATGTATCATATGATGAAATTAAATTTGCAGTTTCACTCTGCAAAAATCCCTAAGCACAGGACGTAGGATAAAATTTTGGACATAAAATGCGAGTAATAATAATATAACTACTGATAGCAAAAAATAATGAACAAATAATCTGTATTTGCATATAAACAGGCTGTGTCTGTATTAAAGTGCAAGTGCAAAGCAGCATTATTTCATTTTCTTGTTTAATGTGCAGATTACTTTAGGAAAAACAAAAAAAAAAACACCTCTAAACCTGGAAGTGTGAGTTCTGGCTGACCTAACGTCTGCCTGAGGACAACAAGTCAAAGACACCATGGCCAAAAGTGGTATCTTCCAGAAAAACATTAAAATGAAACAGGTGAAGACACTAAATGTGAAGCAGTGAAATCACCACAACCTAATTGTGAATCAGCTCTCCTCATCGCTGTGCATTTATGTCAGTGTATGCAAGCAAACCGTGCTGGGGGATGGGGCGTTTTTTGACCAAGACAAATTTTATTTGCCATGGTCACATGATGCAGTCGACTTTTGAAGATATGGCACCACAAGGGAGGGAAAAAAGCGCAGAGTGTGAGGAGAGGAGGGGACAAACCCAGACCGAGGCATGTGGTTTGCTGCTCCTCTTTTTATGAGTCCACACTCAGTGTGAACAAATGTGTCAGGAAGATTGGAATTAGAGGAGCCACCGTGAGGCAGAGTCAGATTAGCCATCATGACCGTTTGAGGTCGACTTTTCTTATCTTAAAAATCCATTTGGACAGTGTTGACTGCAATCTGAATGACTGATGAGGCGATATTAGACTTATCAATATTGCATCACTGTCACATACTGATCCTAATTGGGAAATACAGTGTATCCAAAACTGGCCTCTTACCTTCCCTGTCCAGCTAACGCCTTTCCAGATACAGAAGTACACAAGGACCCAGGCGATGGCCAGTGTTATTGCCAATGGCACTCGAAGCTGGCCTGGTTTTTCCAAGCCATCGGTCATTTCATGCACATTGCGCCTACAAGTCAGAGCGAGCAACAATAAGCCTATTATACACGTAAGCGTGCAGCAAAGGATTGTGTCATCTGTATATCTCAGGGAAACATGCACAGGATATTTTATAGGCTGAAGCAAGAGACAGCAGACAATATCTTACTCCCAAAACTCCACCACTGCACTGGTGAGGTTGGTGGTGTCTGCAATGGTGTAGTTTGTATAACACTTTTCTGTGTTCCATGGATTGTTACATGAGCTCCATGGAAGGTCCTAAAAAACCAAAAAATTAGCTTTACTTTTATAATTTTGTATAAAGGCTTCATAAGCTGCAGGATTCAACAACCCTGTTTTACACTTTATTATGAACCACTGGAGGACACTGTATAATACTTACAGCAGTGAATGAGTTATATAGGTAGTAAATGGCCCAAGAAATGATCACAATGTAGTAAATGTTAAGCCAGAAGGACAGGACAGCTGCTGCAAGGCCCACACCTATCACACAGACATGATTTAGGCAGCATAGTAGAAAAAAACGTATCAATGAGGCGTGTGTATTTCCTGTGGCCTCCAAGTTTCCCAGCATTAATTGTTGCAAAAATGTGGCCTTTTTTGAGGTTAATAAACAATTCTATACCTTTAAACATGGGAGCCAACTTCCACACACCGAGCCCTCCAATGGAGGTGTACTGACCAAGAGAGCATTCCAGTAGAAACAAGGGGACCCCAGCAAATATGAGGGTCAAAAAATAAGGAATCAAGAAGGCTCCTGCGTGGACACAAGTAGATCAGATTATACAAAGATTGCATTTAACACAGCAAAAACATCACTTCATAATGGCTAAGTGACATCCACAGAATCAGCTAAATGCACAATGACGCTGAATGACTAAAAAAATGTTTACCTCCACCGTTTTTTCCACACAGATATGGAAATCTCCAAACGTTCCCCAGTCCAATTGCATAACCAACACACGACAAGAGGAAATCAAATTTTCCTCCCCATGTTTCCCTGTCAGGCAACTCCTTTTTCTGCTTCTTTTCGGTTTTCACGTCCAGTGACTTGGGTTTGTCATTGTTAGTGGCCACCTCGTTCAGTTCTGTGACTTGTCCATCCGCTTTGGTGCCGTTCGTCGCCATGTCTCTGGGTTTGGCAGAGGTCCTGGCAGTCGGACGGGAGGCTTCAGCACCAGTCCACGTAGACAGCAGCTTCGCGGTTGGTTTTTAGACCCTAACCTTTGGACCAAATGTCTGGAGATGAAGCCAGTGCGCGCACACGGCTTTAACCTGCAATAGAGCAATTGGTCGATTTTTCCCTGGAGACGTTCAAGATGTGATTTTGGTATTTTTTTATTCTTTTGCGCTACGTACACATTCTGCCCAATCAACAATACTCATTAAATGCAAGTCACACCACATGCAGACTAAAGCGTCACATGAATATTTGGCTCCAGGTCAAATATGTTCATTCATATCAAACCAAAGACCTCATGCTGGACTTGAGCCCATAACCAAAGCAGATTGCGCACAAATGAAACTACACACACACACACTCCCTCACACACAACACACACACACACGATAGCCTACACAAAGTATGTTGTGTAGCAAATAAAAAATAAAATTAATAAAATGAGAAATTAACATCAACAAAAAAGAGAAAACTTTAAGAGACAAATTACTGCACCCAAAACGTGCACTTCAAGCGCAAGACGCGCCGCAGAAAAAAAGCAAAATAGCCTACAAGAATTATGCATAACAAAGTAGCGTCCACTCCAGTTACCACCTGCCGATTCTCTAAACACAGGATTGAAGCAGCGGGGACACAGAGAGGTCTCAAACAAACTCGAACATAAAAAACGCACAGTGGAGACAAAAACACATCCAAATGCGTAAAAGCATTACGCACCAGTCTGCACCAACAGTCACTCGATCCTGTTCGATTAACTGAGAACCAAAGGCGTCATTAAACGCATTAGAATGGCTCTCCACGTTTGTGTCATCCAATAACAGACTGTATAGCAAACAGTAATCAATCCGACATTTAATTGGCTGGAGCATGTGAGGCGCAGAGCTCATCACGCAGATGCAGCAACGTATCGATAGGCTCATTCACAATTTGATCACACGCACACTGTCGCCGCAAAGACAAAATGAGAAAGAAAATTGCGGATACGTGCATTAAACAGACTCACTGGTATGCAAGTGCAAATGTGCGCACACAGTCACAGCCGGACACAAGAAGTGAGAAAACCCAGTGTCTACTCACAGTCAATCTGTGCTCTGCTCCGCCGAGGAGGATGCGCTGCTGCCTGCCACAAATCTCCAAAAGAGGTATCCGTGGATTCCTCCAGTGGGCGAAGTTGTAAACTCCCAATATTTCGTGGAACACAAACAGATTTTACTTCCATTAAAAGACTTTCAGGGACCATGCGGCTTCAGAGGAGTCCGAGCAGGAGCTGTCCAGTGCTGAAGACCAGGAGGAGGAGGAAGAGGGGGAGGTGGTGGTGGTGGAAGAAGAGGAGGAGGAGGAGGCTGAATCAACACGGGCAGCAGCAGCCGCTTTGCCTTGTGCGACTGTCTAACATCAACAACCAGAGAGAGTCAACTCCCATCCACACAGAACAGCCTCAATGTCATCTCAAAGTCGTCCTCCCCTCCTCTCCTCCTTTCTTCCTCTCCCTCCTCCTCCTCACCCCTTCATCTAAAGGCTGCACTGAAATCACACTTGCGAACGTGTTTGCTTTTTTTTTTTTTTTATAATTTCCAATTGTTTCGCCACCCACTCTCCACTGCAACAAACACCAATAACGCTTTTATGTTGCCATCATCTCCCGTGTAAGTTCTTATTTTTCCACAAATGAAAGAAGTGTTACATTTTAAAGTGATAAATATTGAGTTGAGTCGCACTAACTCTTTTAAGAATGTTGTTTCCTCATAACAATTGAAACTGTGATTGTCCCAACCCTAAAAAAAGACACCCCTCCTTCTACTCCTCCCCACCGCTTATAAAATGTGTTTTCGAGGTATACTATGGAAACATAAGGAGGAATATTGGGTAATGTAAGAATAATTGCTCAAAAACTGCGTAAAAACTGGGATATTGAAAAGGTGAGGCCACGCGCAGCGGCTGTCTGTGTGCCAATCTGGCAAATTGTGATAAAGGGAGCCCCAATAAAGGGAGGGAACATTTGGCTGCTTGTCTTTAAGTCCTGCCTTTAATCGTCCAAAGCCCGACGTCTTCCATAAATGAAAGGAATAAACTCGTGGACTGCACAGTTGAATAATAAAAACGAACGGAAGGAAAGGAAAGATAAACACTCGAGACAGTGGAAAACAAATGTTGCAGAGACTCAGTGAAGCGCGTTCAGTCCTGGATTTGTTTTTAAATACTACATCTTTTTGTTATTTTTCACAGAAGAAGTGAGGAACGTGGAGCCAAAATCCTTATTTAAGGAGCAGTTGGTGAGTTTGAAGTGGGAGGGTAAGTGGCTTTAAATAGGCCCATGAACTTGTTAGATCTACTTGAATATTTGAAAGCTTATTTTCCTCAGCTCAGCTCTTTTTCCTTGAACTGCATTGGTGTCAACACCCATTTCAGGGAATCAATGAAAGAAGGGCTTCCTAGTGGCAAATTTACTAATTACCTATAATAATGACAATACACATGTGCAGATGTTTAATAGGCCTACTCCACAAGTCTCTACAAAGTTATTGCACAAACATTTTACTGTATTATACTGCTATTACAGCTCAAAATGTAATTTTTAGGGATCATTTTATACTTTTAATTGACAAGCTTTTGTCACAATTGTCTTACAATAAAAATATGAATCAATATTGTGATTCAATGGCATTAATATTCATGATTTTCTTTTCCTCCTAAAACAAAAATTGGTTAATACATTTTTAAGACAGTAACCCATGAGTCCTATTTCCAAAATCAAAATCAGTCAGTCTGACATTTGTCACATTTGTCTGGATTACAGAAGACTCTGCAACTTACAATACTTTTGAGGTCACAACTTCTAGTTTTAGCTGTTTCTGTTCATCAAGCTAGTAAGAAATATTATGATTCTGGGTGAGAAACACACACTTATCTGTATGACACTAAGCTGTGTAGTTTCTCTCCATGCTTGTTGTGGTTTTGTTTTGAACCTTGATGTGTTAGTTGCCAGAAATCAGAGGAGGTAAATGGAGAGCTACTCAAAGTGTGTGTGTGTGTGTGTGAGACTGTAGTGTAAACTGCTGGAGATGCTCAGGCAGGAGGAGAATCAGTATCATTTAAGCTCTAGTGTGAATGTTCCGATCGCAGCCTGAGAGGGCACCAGATGGCAAAGCAATGAGGGGTGAACTAACCTACTAAATGATACCACATGAAATGCAGCATTTAAAATCCCATCTGGGTCGCCGTCCCTGCGGACATGGAGTGTGAAACATGACACATATTTATACACCTGCTGATTGTGCACGCAGCCATGTCCAATGGGCTGGTGGTAGCATGTATATGCTCAGCCTGCAGCTGACCTCCTAACCCCACTGCTTTGCTTTGATTCAGATCACTGATCTTTCTCCCCATCAGACCCACAGTGTCTTCATTTCAGCTCTAAGCTTGTGTTTGGTTCCTCGTGAACGCTGTACGTGCTCCATTAGGCTGGGAATATTCTACTCCTGCAGCGGCTTCGGGAGTGTGTGACTTTGATTGAAGCTTGCGTTGCCCCTCTTTACTGGGCCATTGGCTGTGAAATCATCTTATTGTTTGGAAGTTGGGGGTTGCAATTCAATCAATGTTGACAAGTTCATTATTGAGCTCTTATGACTTTTTTCAGGCTTATATGGACACAAATGTGGGTACCGTGTTTACAAATGACACAAATTAGCCCAGAATCAAAGCAAATACTGTCCTTAACAAATGTTTCACCCACCACCCAAAGCCACATCTGATCTAATTAACAACACTGGTAAATATCAAAATAATTTTTATGTTTCTGTAACGGTTAATATACCAGTATATAGAAACTCTTTAACGAAATGATATCTTGAATGCTGAAACACAACTATTATTTTTAACCATGAATATTCAAATTTAAAAAAAAAAAGTAAAATATCAAATTATAGTTGTAATCTTATTGCAATTCTGTGGACGATTTTCTCCAAAATACAGATTTCTTAAAAAAAAAAAATTCCACAGACTCATATTCCTCAATGCCAGTCGGCAATTTGAGGACACGAAATGAACTGATTAGCATGTTGATTAGTCATTAGTATGCTAATTCACATATATTATTCATATTGTCACCAGACTTGTTTTTCTCCCTCTGCTGAAATTGTGTACACATACCATTCTATTTTTATTGTCAACATACAAGTCAACCTGGTAGTTTAACATATAGTGCATTTTCACACAACGTCAGAATAAATCCATTTGGAACACTAATAATAGTTAAAAGAAAAAGATTATGTTAGAATAGCAAAACAAAAATATTGATTCAATTCCCTTTTATGAAATGACATGCAAATTTTCAAATCTGCAAAATGCAACGCAAAAGCAAGTGTAAATTAAAAACAAACAAACAAACAAACAAACAAACAAAAAAACACTGGTTTTGACAGCATGGTTGTTTTCAACATGGAATTTAAATATTAGGCTCAAACAGAGCCATACTGTCAGATGGATGTGCAGCTTCTGTTCTGCTGCCGTCTGCTCTTTGTTTTCATGAGCCTCTAACTGTGATTGCTGCTGTACATTCTTCTCCACTTATAAGCACCGAGAGAGTGTAGAGTACGACACAGCTGTGGTGCACCACTTGTGTCTTGGTGATAGAGCGATTGGAAATACTCGTATTTCACTGGGGAAGTAACATATAACCTAATAACCTTTCACTTGATATACTGAATCTACTGTATGTAATTTGGTTTGCTTCCCTCCTGGGATGACTGATGGAATTCAGCCCACACCTGAACAAGATGCCGAGAGACACCTGAGATGTTTACACACATTAGCATATATACACACATACTGTACATGTATTTCCAGTCCCTATACATTGGGATCTACTGGAGCTTACACTGAAATGACCTAAAGGCTCGATGCTCTTATTTGTCTGTGCTTCTTTGGTGTAGCATTTGTTTAGAATGACCTAAATTGCTGTGAAGTGAGTGCCTCAGCAGCTCTGTCTCGTCTCTCTGTCTCTCTCTTTGTATAACTCTCTATTCCTTTCACTCTTTCACACATAAATGCACACATGCAATTTAGACGAGCTGAGTGGACAGTTTTTTGTTTTTTTAAAAAAAAGAAGAAGTCATCAGCTTCTGCCAGATATTTACAAGTGTACTCAAGTATTGTGGGATGTAGAAACCAGTAAAGTGAGCTGGCCAATGATATTTCAGGAAGACTGAGTGAATCATCCACTAAAATCAGGAGCATGCCCTGTTTCTTCTCTGTTTTTTTATTTTTTTTATTTTTTTTTTATTTTCCTTATGGTTTTACCTTTCTGAAGGTATCAACTACGCAAAGTTAAATTCCGCATCTGCAAAAGACCAGCTTTGATGTAGCATTTACCGCCCGTTCTAAAGAGATGCCATTTCCACAAAATCCATGGCGTTAGACAGCCTTCATTTAGGAGACATTTCAGCCCGACTGCAGGTTTCACATGTTTGGCATCAACATGTCGGCGTCATGCACTGAGCAAAAACAGGGACTCGTGTTGATCTGTTGACAGTGTTATGTGACAGCCAGCACACGGTGTGGGTTTAGTAAACATATGACCTCCATGATAACTAGTATGGGGGCACTAAATCGCTTCAAATTTTGTACACGTGTTGCTAGGCAACAGCATAATCGGTCTCCCTCTCCCCCTCCTTATATGGCTCTCTGCTGGGATTGCTGTGCCACTATCATTGAAAATGGTTAATTAACTTCAACAAAAAGTCCATTAATGGTGCAGATTAGGTGCATGAGGGTTAAAAGGCACATGGAGGCTTCGCAGAAAAATACGCCAACATACAAATGGATGTCAAAGACTAATAGGGCCTTTGAAATGAATGACCCCACACAAATGCATCTGGTTGAATCGTAGCAATAACAGCTTAAACGACTACTATAAATATTTGAACACGGTTACATGAATTGGACAAACAAACTGGTGACCTGATAGGTTTGATTCTCAGAATAAGCAATTTAGAACAATTGCATTTCCCTTGTATTTTCTAGAAAATACAATGGAAATGTGTGTTACTGTGAGGCTTCTGCCTTAGTATGTCAAGTGCTTTGAGATAATATATGTTTTGCTTTGGAGCTATACAAATAAAATTTTGATTTGATTTGATTTATAGATCTAATTTTATGCTTGCATGTGTGCACTTTACAAAATACACACATGTATCATGATTACACCTCTTTTAACACTAAATTCAAGGTTACGATATTACTCATGCATGACATTTAATTCAATATTTAACCAGAGGGTTGCTAGTTTGAGTTCCCAACAGATCAAGGGCTGAGGTACCCTTAAGCAAAGTACCCAATCCCCATTGCTCATTATTAAATAGGAGGGTCACATCCAGTGATAAATGGGACGGTTGCTTCAGGAAAGGCATCCAGTATGAAAATCTCTGCCAAATCCAAAATGCAGATTGTCCATCCACTGTGACGACCTCAAGAGAGGGGGAAAAAACTGACCACAACAAAAACAGAAAATTATGAAGACAGCATATAAAATATACTGTATGTAATATGTGTAGAGACACTGAAGTTGATACATCACAAAATGTATACAACCATGTGCACACAATTTTCTTTAACTAAAAGTTTGTATGTTTTATCATATTTAAAATGTTGACTTATATTACAATAACATGTCTATAATACACTGTATAATACTAATTGTTACGTACTTCACCTTATGTACATAAATTGTCGCCATTGAAACCCATTATAAACTCATGTTTTCATCCCTTGTCATTAGAAAATAGAACCATCTTTTACATATAATTACGCTTTCATTCTGAGGTTATTATTGTTTACCATTTACTATTCTTTACTATTCAGCAATTTTAACAAATTTTCCTTTTTAGCATAGATGTGAGTTTCCTGGTAATCCCTCAGGAAGGCAGTCTTGGATAATAAATCCCGTTTTTTAAATTAATTTTGTAATTCTTTTTTTTTTTTCGATGATGATGCTGTCTGCTTTTCTTTGGACTTGAGCCTCTTGTCAAAAAGCTATCTTTTCAAAAAGTTATCTTGCAAGATAGCTTTTTGAAAGATAGAAAAAAGAAGTTACACTTATACCAGGTGTTACACTGTGTGAACGCGTGTAGCCACTGATTGTTTCAGTTTTGTAAACATCAAACCTGGTTGGCTAATTTTGTTTACAGGTGGACATTGAGAGTGTGTCTGCTCTGAGCAGCTGCAGGGAATTATCACACAACGACGCAACGATATAGTATGAAAACTTGCCCTCTGTTTTTGGCCGTCTCCATTTTTCAAACACATTTCTTCTTTTCCTTTTATCACGATGTTTTTGAGAGGGGTAGTGAGGCCCTTTAGTTTCCGTAATGTTAGGCATCTCTGATCCATTGCTACAGCTTGCTGTGTTTGATTCATCTTCCTGGCAACTCGGTGATGAAGTAGTTGTAATTAGCTGCTTTATTGGTTAGGTGGTAGTGGTGGCACAACAGGCCGAAACATAAAAAGTGTTTGCTGGCCACAAATGAAAATATACATTGTGGATGAACTTTCTGGATCATTGTTATCAGTGAAGCCAGTATTTTGGTTTAACTTGTTTCTTTAATCTCTGATCACATATCATCATACTGTCACATATTATTTTTTTTTTACACCCTGCCCCATTCCATAAAAGTTGGAATGGTGTGTATAATGTAAATAAAAAAAGAATGCATTGGGTTGCAAACCTCATAAACCCGTATTTGATTCCCAATAGAACATAAACAACATATGAGATTTTGAAACTGAGACATTTGGTGCATCATAAAACAAAAACTCCGGCAACAAAGGAAGCTACACAATGATAAACATCACCCTCTTTCAGCTTTTTTGAGATGTGTTGCTGCCATCAAATTCAAAATGAGCTAATAGTTTTCATGAAATAATAAAATGTCTCAGTTTCAACATCTGATTTGTTTTTTATGTTCTGTTGGGAATAAAATTTGGGTTTTGATAAGACATGAAAATCATTTCATTCTGTTTGTGTTTACATTTTACACAGCATTGCAACTTTTTTGGAACTGGGGTTGTACATAATGTAACAATTCCAGATGAAGAGTCCATCGTCATCATCATCATCAAAAAGGATGGAGCCACAACAAGTAGCTGCTTAAATGCAAGCTTTGACAGGAACCTTTCTCAACACACTGCCCCAGTTAATCCCTTCTCTTCAGCCTCATCACTATGGAAACTATCTCACCCTTGCTGCGTAACCTGTACCACACAGCTATGTCCACCACTGACATGGAGGTTGTGCAGTAAAATGCTGCCTGATCACTGCTCCACTGTCCCACTGTGCAGCCTGCCCCCCTTTCTCTCACATTATTGGATGTCATTAGCTGCTATACTGATGCAGGATCATTATGTTAATGTTTTTTTTTAAATCTGGTAACAGACTATGTTTACAAAACATTTGTAAAAAAAAATGATTTGGTTATTCCAATTAGATATTAGATAATGATGCTGGGAATTCAGTTACCATTACATGTATTGTATATGTTCAACTGGACCAAAGTGGTATGGGTGCTCTTTGCCTTGACATGGAAATAATGGAGGAAACTGGCACAACAGCAAGCAAAACATGGCAATATCAATTTTTTTGGACTGACCAGGAGACACAATTAATGCCCTGTCAGCTTAACAAATCAATTATTTGTTAAGCTGAAATACATGAAATGGTGCTTGACATGGTGACTACCCACCCAAGCAGTTTTGTCAATGGTTTCCATGGTGGCCATAGTGTTACTAAAACCATATGTGATCTGCATAATTTGCCCACTTCAAATCCTTTTCTACTTAGTCCCCATTTGGTACCCAGGTAGCCTGGAAAGGGTAATAAGTGGCTATGGACTTAAAGTGGGCAAACACCATTGACACCACTGTCAAACCCATTTGGGATCCATATTGAAGCCCAAACCTTACGGGCCAACATGGACATGCTGGCTGGGTTTTCCACCACCCAGTTGTTTTAGTCTCTGTGGCATAAAACATTTAATATTAACAAGCTGAAAGGAGACAAATTAACACGTATGTAAACTTATTTGACAACAAAATCCTGTTAATATTTGTATACTGGCATAAAGACAGTTAGCTGTGCATGGAAATGTATATTGACCGTGGAATAAGCTCTTACCCAAGCTTTTAGTGGCACTCAATTGTTAAAAAGACAAACTTGGCTGCTTGAGTTTGAGCTAGATGGAGTAAATTTCCTCATCCCTGTGCCTGCTACCTACTTCATTTCTTTTCCTTCCCTCTGGCAAATTGCAGGAGAATATTTGTCATGGATTTAAAAGGTTTATCAGCTTCAAAGCTGAGGGAGCTGGTCGTCCAAACCATCAGTGAGACCGCGCAATCCTTCCAGCACTGACAAGAATGGGCTGGAACGTGTGGACAAATTTCCCCCAACTAAGCTCCCAATTCAAAGCTTTTATATGAAGCTTGTAGAAGCATATTTGCATTTGCCATTGGCGTCACTTTTTAATCCATCCTGAAAACCTCTTCTCCAACCCCCTCACCATCTTGGAGAGAAGAGCTCCATTAATTACTAATTACTGGGAAGTGATGGTTGCAATGGCAGCACCTTCAGCGTGGTCAGTGCTAACAGTGGTAGCCTGAAATTGAATCAGAACCTACTCTGTCGGGAATTTTAACACAGAGAAGTGAAAATGAAGAATGTACTACATTCATCTCCGGAGAGTTAACTGAAGTTCTGATCTAAACCAGGAAACAAGGCTTGTCTTAAACATTCATGTGTGATTTTGTTTCTTGCTTGCTGTTGCTGACATCTTACATCTAGTCATCAAAAGACTAAAAGCATGATGGTCATGGCATGAATTTCCTGCCTGGGTGAGTTTTTGTCTCAAAACTGACCCGGCTGGAGCTGTGTGCAGCGTTTAATCAAATGGTCCTCTTCAATATTCCAGACAAGGCCAAATTATGGTTTATTTTTAAATCAAATAATCACATATCTGTAATAACAAACAGTAAAAAAAGGGTTTTCAATCTATCCACGTTATCTGTTCAACACTAAAAAAAAACAGAACAAAAAGTATTAATGATGAGGCAACAGAGGAAGTAAGGAGGCAAAGGGTTGATTATTACATTGACCTGAAAAACCAATAAGATTTACAACATGTTTATTAAATGTTATTATATACAACCACAATAATGAAGGACCTGCAGCCTTACTCAAGTGTTTTGGGATCAATTCTTCTGACAATTGTTGTTCATATGCCACAGATGTCCTGAGGCACAACACGTATGCTATTATGTTTTTGCGCACCTCTATTTTCTAGGTTTTTTTAAATTGCATTGTGACATTGGAACTTGTTGCCAATACGGCTTGAGCATCCTTATATTAACTCAACAGCAGACCTATTAAGGAATTATTATTAATCAATAATACCCAGATACACTCACTGGCCACTGTGTTAGACACAAAGAAAAGATAAAATGGCATGAGTCGCATGCAACATTTTTGTTCTGGTCTGACTAACGCACTCATGTTTCTGAGAACCGGGATTTATTAATTGTGGGCATGTGAGCCATGCATCATTAAATAAATATATAATAATATTTATAAATAAATATGCTTTTTTTAATTTAGTAAGTGAGTTATACACATCTGTAAAATATGTACGAAAGATTTTAAGAAATAATAAAAAGGAATAAAAATAGAAAAAGTCATGGTGTTTGAATTACATGTGATAGATAGATAGATAGATAGATAGATAGATAGATAGATAGATAGATAGATAGATAGATAGATAGATAGATAGATAGATAGATAGATAGATGTATTGAAAGATGTGCAGTTCATAAATAAAGTGATGTGGACAGATTATTAATCTGCATTAAATTTATGTATTCCTTGTTCACATTAAGACAATATTATATATAGTGGATTTCAAAGTTGGTGACGGCACACTTACGTTTGGGAATCGCACCTCAACCTAAAGTTCACTGCTGTCTTGCGTGCGCAGAAGTTAAGCTTCTGTCTTCACTCTCTTCCTCTGTGATGGAAAACACTTCTGTGTAACCACAGTATCAAAAAGAAAACACTGCTACACTGAGACACAAAGAAAGAGTCACGTGAAACTGATATAGTGTGAACTATAACATTCATTTATGCCAAAAAGTTACACACTATAGCTCTATAATCTGAATTTCAGTTTTTAATTCAGTGGCTTCCTATGAGCTCCATGTCATAGGTGATCCCCAGTCGTGTGCATCTTAATAAATGTCACGTTAAAGACACAAAACACAGACATGTGATGCGAGTTATTCATATCTTATGGAGATCTCTACTTTTCATTGGGAAACACTGATGACAGTCACTTTAAACATGAGGAGCTGCCTCCTGGGCCTCCTGGGCCCTTGGGTCCCAGTGCCTGTGCCCAGTAGAACTGTTCGGTAATCAACTCATTACCCAAATAATTAAAATGGAAAAATCACTGGCCCAGACTCAAACATATTTTAAATATAGTACATTTGGGGTTAAAAATTAGACACGCTCATCATTTTTGTCATTTTGAAGATGATACAGAAAAAAATCTGTATTCAGTACTTATTTTATTTATTTCAAACACATACACTTATTTTTATTTTATTCGTGTTGCATACACAAATGCGAGGAAAACAGCAAAATAAAAATATAAGTAAGGTTGTTTTAAAATCTTAAAATCACACAGAGAAAATAGACCAGGATAATAGAACATTTTATGTTATTCTAAAATTGTGGGGGAAAAAATAACAGGATACTTGCACAGAGAATTATAACATATAAAAAATAATTAAAAAAAAAAAAGTGAAATAAATCCAGTGAGAAAATCCAGTGTTTAACAGTTGTTTAATGGTTGAAAAATGGTTGAAAAATAAATCCTAAATCTGGATTGATTCCATATCACCACCAAAGTATTATCACGTCTTAACCTACTTAACCTTAACCTACCCCATATTAAAATACCCTAATGTCAGTGAAATTCCTAATAAATTAATTTAGATTTAGATTAGAGATTACTTAATAATATAATAGTCAAATTTCTCCAAGGAAAATATTACTCCTTGCTGGAAAACCAATAGATTAACTGAGTGTATACAAACAGGTCAACCCACTTTTGTGTGCTCTTTTCTATGTAAGGTGCGTAATAATACCTTTGTCCCACTCTGGCATTTCTCTCTAGAGATGTTGTTTGTCAGTTTGACACTATAGTGCTATAAGCTACACAACACTAATCCTAAACTCATCAGATTAATCGCTCCTCAGCCGCCACAGTGTTTTTTGGCTGCTGGATCCATTCAACACGTCTCCCCATGGTGCAGTACACTGCACAAAAGAAGTTACATTTTATTTAGACTTTGTTGGATTCTCCATGTCCACAGACCAGGGGTGGCCTGGATAATGGATTCAAAGTTGCCCAATTAATAAACTTGTTGAGTATTTTATCATGTGAGCAGATATTTCAGTGCAGTTACAGCATTTTGGCATTTCTGGATATATACTCACTAACATGTATATTAGGTGCCTGTGTTCAGCTGCTTGGTCCCTCAAAAAATCTAATTGGCCAGTCACATGCATTTACTGTATGTAGGTAGATATGGTCAAGACAACGTGCAGAAGTTCAAAGTGAGGAGGAAAAGTGGTTCAATCTTGCTCTAATATTCGGTCTAATCTGACCAATTATTACAATTTTCCTAAAGCATGAAAATATTGTGTTTTTCATGTTATTGCTTCAAGACCTAATTATATCCTAGTACTTCAGTGGCAGTTGATCTACAGGGGTTTTCATGCACAACGATAGACCTTAAAAGTAGACGTAGTCTTGTAGTTGCACTTGTGAACCCTTGATTTTTCTTTTTTTTTTGGAGCCAAAAATTCACCGCCTCCACGTGCAACCAGGCCCCTGTTGCACAATACGAGATGTTAATCAATCAGGTGTCCACTCATATGTTCTGCAATTCATATTTTTTGTGTGTGTGTTTTTCTCCAAATGGGGACATGATGCACAAAAATTGATATTGTATTCTATTGAAGATGACCTGAAATAAATTATTGAAGCCATTAACTCCATTCAAACTGAGTTCTGGTTGCAACCAGCAGGGTTGCCCCCTGGTGGTTTACTGCAATTTCCACCCTACTTCCTAGGCTTCACTGTTCAAACCAGGCGACTGCATCCATTCATATACAGTCTACGTTGGGTAAACACAGAATGGCCCGAAAAAGCAAAAACTTGCTAACTAAGTAACCTTATTGCTAGTGAAAAGAGAAGACTGACCAGACTATTTCAAAATTATAGAACGACATTAACTCCTGACAGTAAATCAAATAACCACCCATGACAACCAAAGTATTCAGAAGACACTCTATTATGTGTCTGCAATGTGTCAATACATAAGTTACGCATAAAGACAATAAAAGAAACATAAAATAAAATTAAACTAAAACATGCATAACATAGAACTTACTCTGGCTTAAAGCCAACAAATAGAAGTGTGTTTTTAAATGAGATTTTGAAACAAGCAGTGTGGGGGCCTGTCTGATGTGGAGTGGGAGCTCATTCAGCCTGATCTGCAGATCTTAATGACGTGAACATAAGGCTGGAGCAAATCACAAAGATAGGGAGGGGCAAGATTATGAAGGCATTTAAAAGCAAAAAAAAAAAAAAAAAAAATTTTAAAATCAATCTGGTAGTGCACAGGGAGCCAGTGCAGGGAAGACAGAATAGGCGTAATGTGTTTATATTCGAGCTGCAGTTGCATCAAAAGCTGCCCTTTTAATTTCAAGTAGATTTCCTGTCTTTACATGTTAATGATGACTGAGTCAAATTACGCTATTTAACCTTTTGCTCTTTGTTGGGATGAAGAACTGGGATCACAGTTAGCCTCTCAGAGAGAGGCTGTGGGGACATGGTAATACACTGCTGTCAGTGTCACACATGACATGTATGAAGACAAACCCAAAGGGTTAAGAGTGTGTGCGCCACACGCCTCAAGGTGCATGTGTGTACTTACAGTATTCATACATCTGATGACATATGAACCCAGTGCGTGCACGCGAGTATGCATGGGTGCCTGTTCTTGTTTTTCTGTTTTCTGCTAACTGTGAAGGATTGTCGCAGTGTGCGAGCGTTGTGATGCAACACCTCCAACATATCCATCTCCTAAAATGGAGCACATGCAAAAGCAAGAGATGAAGTCACTTCATTTAGTCGCTGGCAATGGCATCAGGAAACATTGACCTTTCGTTGCTTCCTTCAGGCCACAAAGTGACTCACATGACAGCCGGATATTTACAGTGCTTCTCATCAGTGGCCCTGTCAAATCACAGCACACTTCACTGAAGCGTTGTAGGCCCGAGGCTGGACTTCAACTATGCAGTCAGATGCAAAGGTGTTTTTTTTTATTCCCTCTTTTAGCCTGAATGTACTGCAGCCTGGAAATAACACAGAGGAACATGATGTTAGGCTTGTGTTTGTGAGAGTTTTTGTGAGTGTATTCACACATAAAAGTAGGAGACGGAGAGAGAGAGAGAGAGAGAAAAAAGGAAGACGCAGACTGTCTGCAGGATCAATGAGGCCAGTTTATCTTATGAATGAACCTCTGGAGGGCATTCATCCCCCCCGACTTTTCCATGAATTTTATAACAAATAAACTGTTCTTACAGACCCAAAAAGGACAAAGATGCAGTCGACCAAAATAGTCAGAAAGTCTTGTTTACTGTAGTTTCACTTTGAAATTAAAATGCATCAAGGTTCTGCCAGAATCTATTTCCTTTTTTTGACCTCACATCAAGCCAGACAATCTTGAGACAAAAATTCTTCAAACCTCTGTTGCAGCAGCAGATCTCACACTTCTGACATGCCTCTACACGTTTGCCCTGAATGAGAAGGCACTTTAACCTAACCCACTTTAGTTAGGGAGCACTTTTCAGACATAAAAATACATTTAAGGTGCTGTACAGAAATATTTTAAAACAACACAGAGGCAAAGTCAAAATGTAAAATCTATAGCAAATTGTTACAAAAAAATAAAAATAAAAGGAATTAAAAGTTTTAGAAGAATAGAAGAGTTAAAGTGGTAAAATCAGTACAAATAAGGAAAAAATAATTTACATTTTGTGAATGAATACTCACTCATTCACTCCCAGCCTTATGTTGACCTAATCCCAGTCGACATAAGGCAAAAGGTGGACAGGTTGCCAGTCCATCGCAGGGCCACAAAGAGACAAACAACCATTCATTGTCACATTCAGACCTGTGTCCAATTGGCCTAATCCCCAAATCAGTTTTTGACTGTGGGTGGAAGCTGGAGAACCCTGAGAAAACATGCAAACTCCATGCAGAAAGGCCCTTGTTCTGAACAGGTTGTGAACCCGGGTCATCCTGCTGAAAAGACAAGAGTGCTTATCACTACGTGAATGAATACAGTACATGTAATTTGAAAAAAAGGTTGTGCTTTAACAGTCTTATCTTAATCGTTTTGTTTTTGTCACAACACAGAATTTTGCCTGATGCATTAAGATATTTTGTCCAGAAAAACGGTCACTGGCAATGATCTCTTTTAATAACCAAACATGTTTGTATGTGAAGTTTCTGATTTGATATTTGTGTTAACAAGCAGTTGAAAAGGTGTACTTAATGTTGTTGGTGATGAAAGTAGTGTAGCATGACTCCAGGTACGAGTGTCTCTCTATTAATTCAAGGAACTGTTTGTCACGTGTCACTGACCATTTCCCTGGTCATAAATGTGGTAAGAGTTAGCCAAAGAGAGGAATCTGTGGTTAGGTTTCATAACACCTCAACAGCTTCGCAACAATTCTTCAATTGGGTCTCGAGCTGTGATCTGCTGCTTTCTGAGCAACCTGCTGATGTCTTGTGTGTGATCTCTGTCACTTTCAAAATGTTGATATGACATTTTCATTTGTCAGTGTCAATGTCAAATGTATTTATCCAGCACATTTAAAATAACCAAAGTGCTGCAGACCATGAATTAAATGGAAGAAGACCAGATTCAACCTCAGTTGAAAGCCAAAGAGAAGAAGTGGGTCTTTAGCAGGGATTTAAATTAAGTGACTTTTCCAGCAGTTTTAATGTATGTTGACAGTTTGTTGCAGAGTCTCAGTGCTGCAGCCGCAAAGGCTCGGCCACCTTTACTTTTGCATCTAGATCTTGGGTAATGCAGCTTCCTCTCACAGTCCGAAGACATGCAGACTGGAGTTAGTTTATTTGGAGACTTTAAACTGACTCTAGGCGTGAACGTGTGAATGTTGGCCACTGTTATTGGTCACTTTTAGTATAGATGATATAGATCATTGAGAATTAACGATCAGATGATCAAATTCTGCTGTGTCCCTACTTCATGACTGAAGCGGATTATGACACAGACTGTCACCCTTTAATGCTGACCGTCTGTTTGAGGCTGTGACAGTATCCAAGTTACAGAGCCATTTCAAAACATTTCCTCTTGGATGCAGCACACAGAATACAGATCAATAGGCGACCGGCCAATAGCAAATAGCAGGACAGAAATACAGTAGCAGCGTTTTATACCAAGCTTATGAGAACAAGAGTTTGCATGTTAGCTGCTCTCTTTGAGGCTATACTTAGACACACAGATAAATGCTAATGTCAGCAGTCTCACAGGCTCACAGTGACAATGCAAACGTCCATGTACTTTGCTTATAACGTTAACCATTTAACTTTTCTGTTAGCGTACCATCTCTCGTTAATCAGAAGTCACACAAATCTAGCAGTTTAGTTCATCAAAGTTATTTTTAGAGCAGATGATGGTTAATTAAAAAAAAACAAAAGTCAGTATCCCCATGATATGTCAGTGTCATCAGGATTCCAATCAAAGGAACTAATATCAATCTGCAAATGGGAGTGCAAGACAGAAAAAAGTATAGGTTCAATGATGGCAATACTACTACTACTGCTAATAATAATAATAATAATTGGGATGCTGTTAAATTTAATGCATATCCATGCAAACATGGACCTACTGGTGATGCTAAAGGAAAGGTCACTTGACTCAGGCACTGACTGCAGTCACGTCTGGTCTGCTGTGGAAGAATTAATTAAATCTTCTGCTCACACCTCCCTTTACCAAACATGCCAAGGAACTACGGTGGCCTATACATACCAGAGGGGATATTGTTCTTCTAAGTTTGCATAGTAAATGTCTGCTTTAAAAATGACAGTTCTGTCCGTATACTCAAGTCAAGTCAATTTTATTTATATGACCCAGCATCACAAACACAATTTGCCTCAAAGGGCTTTACAGTCTGTACAGCAAGTGACACCCTTTATCCTTTGACCCTCACATCGAGAAAAACTCCACAGAAAACCTCAAGAAGAGCCACAGAGGAGGGATGCCTCCTCCAGGAAGGACAGACTTGCAGTAGGTGTCACATGCACAGAGAGAGTATGGGCTTTAGAAACATTGCAGTATTGCGGTCTCCATAACACAAGTGTAAAGCACACAAAAAGCCTTTAAATTTAACTTTTTTTTGTTTTTGGTTTTTTTAAAAAAAAAACACGTCAATTTCTGCCAACAAACCTCCGAAATGTTTTATACTGGAGCTTTAGCATATTTCACTAAAACAAATGTGCACTGTTTCATTAAAGGAATCATTAATACAAATTTAAATTATTTATTTTTTGACAGGGACCCACCGTTGGGTGGCAGGAGATTCCTTTGGTTCGCCAAATTAATTAACAGAATTTCTAGCCTTTCAGTGCAGTGATTCATTTAACAAACAAACATACTGTACTTCTTTTTGTTGTCAGCAATATCTTAACATTTCCTTTATTGTGACAAGAATTGGTTCAATGATGGTTTGAGTCTGTGATTCCCAACACAGGCTGGAATGTGGGATGAAGCCAGTGAACCTGGAAAAAAACCCTCAATGACACATGCAAACTCAACACTAAACAGCCCCAGGAGTGTTAACCACTACTGCACATGGATGGTACTCCAGAAGGCAGTTGGAAGAGTGAACATGGTGAACTGCTTTCCTTCAATACACTCTCTACCTTTTGACTTTAATAATGTTGAAGTTATCCCGCTGTTCATTGTACTTGGGGATGTTTGGAGCATTGTCAGAGACTCTGAGAGCCCTCGGATTTCAGAGAACAGCTATTTGAGGGGAAGAGGAGAAAGCAAGAGATACTGGCAAATCTACAGTGGATGTGTGCATGCATGCAGGAATTCATTCTTCTTCTGTTGATCCGGCTTCAATTCTTTCTTATTCTTGTAATCTGACAATATAAATTTGTATAAATGTCTGTGAAGGGTCTCATTCAGCCAGGTCATGCTTGCTGGAGTTTCACCTCTTCTTCACTTCACTTGTTTTGACTGAGAGACTCCAAGCATCAGAATTGACCATGTTAGAAATTGTTTAGTTGCCTCATGAGTTACTAACCTTTCTCACTTAACAATTTGAATTATATTAAATATTTTGTCTCTGTGCTGACAGAGTTGCAGCAGTGACTGGTTGAGCAACTTCAACGGAGTTCAGTTCATCTTTATTTGTATAGCACCAAATCACAACAGATACTATCTCAAGGCCATGTGCATAGTAAGGCAGAAACCCTGACAATGTTATAATTTCTTTATAACATAAACCCAACAGTTCACACAATGAGCAAACACCAGGCATCAGTGGAGAGAAAAAAAAACTTCCCCTTTAACAGGAAGAAATCTGTGACAGAACCAGACTCAAAGATGTGCGATCATCTGCCTCGACCGGTTGAGGTGAAAGGAAAAAACTGGGGACAGAAAAGGGGAAGAGAAAGAGAAAGAGGAAGGGAAGCTGCTGTTTATTTTTCAGCCGTGTCATTACTTATCAAATACATTTTCTCTCTTGCTTGAAAGGAACTTTATCTGCCAAAACTCTGAGAAGTGATATTTTATGGGTGTCTTACCCACTCTTATAGAGGTTTGTGGTGAGGAGGGTTGGTTTGGATAGAAAGGGTGGTATAGGCAGATTGGTTGTCCAGTGGACTGGAAAATGTTGTCCCCTGGCACAAAGTACATGGCTTTGTCAGGGTTGGA
This sequence comes from Brachirus orientalis, assembly GCA_016785285.1. NCBI lineage: Eukaryota > Metazoa > Chordata > Actinopteri > Pleuronectiformes > Soleidae > Brachirus > Brachirus orientalis. The sequence continues at coordinate 3,297,868 of JAFBJR010000570.1, forward strand.
GCTAATGTGGCCACTGGCTTATTAGAGCTCTGATGTGAAGAGCACTGCGAGTGCCTCAGCGCAAAGAGTTCCAGAGAAGGAACCAAAGTGGAGAGTGCACACTCATCGCTGAAGACAAATCCCTCAGTTTGGCTTAGCTATTGTCAATGATAACAAAATGAGCTTCTGAAGCACTTACTGGACAGAAATGATTTTAAAAATGCACTTATGTGCATACAGTATACACATGCAGCCTGACACAACAGAAGCTGCTGACAGGTTGGGTCATCAATGAAAGGAGGCACAGAGGCAGAAATGGATAGAGAGCAAGAGAGAGAGAGAGAGAGAGAGAGAGAGAGAGAGAGAGAGAGAGAGAGGCTGACAGACTGACAGCTCCCCTCCTCCCCTTTAGCAATCAGGAAGGTGAGGACACTGTGGGGAGGAGGAGGAAAAGAGCACAGGGCCTATGCTTCAAGCTCAGCTGCTCGTCAACCCAATCACAATATCAAGCACGAATTTAAATTGACATAATGTATGCTGTGTAGTAGATCTTCACAAATGTAGTCCATCTGATTCGGTGTACTGCCAGCATGAGCTGTTAACGCCTTGGGCGTCTTGGTGTATTGCACACTAAGAATGACGGTATAATGTTTTCTTCAGGAAGAAAAAAATATTTTGGTAGATAATGGATATGAAGCATTTAAAAATTAAAACTACTTCTGTGTACCATAAGGATTTGTAAGCACAACACGAACACTTGTGCAACTTCACATTTGACATTACCACTCATTTAAGTCATTTAACTAATAATTTTCAATCACATATATGAGCAATATTGGTTTTAATTATGTATTGTCTTATTTTCTTATCTATTTTTACTACACTGCTGTAACACAGCAAATTATACATATGTATTTCCATGTAGGGTTGACAAATGATCTACAATCTTATAACCCGGTAAGATGCAACCATGAAGTACTGACCCATTGTATTTGAGACATGAAATGTAATAATTTTGACATGTAAATATAATTATTTTGAAAGTGTGTTCAGTTTTGATGTGTGCATTTATGTCAAGCAAAGAATAGAAAATAATACAGTTACTCCTGAGGACAAAATGTGGTGGCAGGGAGGGAGGTGGCGGTGGAGTGTGTGTGGGGGGGGAAATAGCCCCGCTCATCTCCTCTCATTTTCTGTCCGCTACTACCCAGCAGAGTTTCTATGGCAACCCCTCAAAAAGTGGTGTGCAGTGAATTGTGGATTTGAGATGCACTGTCTGATTGCGCTGTGTGTGGAGGAGATGGCTGGCTCTTTCGTCAGCCGTCTTTACCCTGTAAGAGGAAATTGGTGGAGAGCTCCAATGAAACAGCACCCCATATGCTTTCTTTGAAGTGTGTGCCAGAGTTTGCTTCAACACCATATGTGTGTGTGTACATACTCCAAAAAAGAAAGCAAAAAAAAAAAAAGAAAAAGAGGTTTTACATTAGAGTCTAGAACCCCCTGCAGCTCTGCATGTCACTTTTGGCACCCAGCAGACTGCACTGCCACTGTCTGACCATGTAGACTCATCAGTATGCTCTGGGTTTCAGCTGATGGAGTCAACACCGCTGATGACAATTCATATCTGCTCTGAATTCCAGCAGCGGCGGCGTGAAACCATGCAGTGCTGTGTGTTTTGATTGTGAAATTCTGACAAATGACACACAAGGACAAGCATGGCATAAGATCAGTTTGCCTCCACTGCCAACCCCTCCCCACCTTGCTACCTGTCTTTTTCCATTGAGGGACATTATGTGCATGTGAATGATGTGAGCTCTTTTTCAGATTTGCGTCTTTCTCTAAGTGTGAGCCTTTTCTCTCTCTCTCTCTCTCTCTCTCTGAGTGGCTGCATGATGCTTGTAAGCTGTGCCAGTCCCCATTAGCATCCCATTATAAACCAGCATGATCACTCGTCACTTAGAGAGCCTGCCACAGTGTGTGTGTGTGTTAGGGTTTTGTTGTGCGCATGTGTGTGTATGAATCACACAGTCGAGTGATTGAAATGGCCTTGTTTCCAAAGAACATTTAAGAAAAAACAAAAATGCTGCTAAGTCTTGTGGTGTGCACAATTCATTTTAAGTGTGTCTGCAAGTGTTTGGTTTGTTTGACCCAGATTTCTCACCTACCCCACTGTTGATAAATTGGATATCCTGAGGCTGCCTTTTGCAACGATTTAATTTAGTCAATGTGTAGTGAACAGCACCCTCTGCTGTCCACACAAGTATTTCACAGGAAGACCAAGAATTAAAATCTCACTGAAACATGCTTATGTTGTGTTCTTCAGAGGCAGATGTGAATAATTTCACTGCCATTGAACATATGATGTAGGTGATGCAGGTATACTTTCTGTGGTTGAATATTTGTAAATAATAATAAGTTGCATTTAAAGGGTTTTTTTCTGAAATCTAATGGATTGTGATGGTTTTAATATTATAAGGATGAATTTTGCCACCACAGGTAAGTAAGATAATCCTTCAAACTCACACCCCAGCTACATAAATAAGTGATTTGACTCACATTATAGACATCACATTTTCCCAGCCTACATGCCTATACCTTTTAGACACAGCTGTAACAATGGCTGCAGTCTGATTAGGTCACCCAGGTCCAGGATACTGCATTTATTGTGCAGTGGCACAGCTTACTAGATACTTAAATGCTATTCATCACTGCTTATTGTTATTCTCACCGACTCTTCATCTATGGCTTGTCCTTTTCTGAGGGTCACACGAGGAGCTGGAACCATTTCCAGTGAGTGTTGGGGCATGTCATACCCTGGATTAATTGATGAAGATGATTGTGATGATGATAATTGTTATTAATGACATTGATTATTGATTGATCCTTCACTAACCCACCAATTCTTTGTCTACTTTCTCCGACCTGAGCTGGTCGAGGCAGATGGCCATTCACTCTGTGTCTGGTTTCTTACTATTAAAGGGGAGTTTTTTCTCCCAACTGTTGCCAAGTGCATGCTCGTCATGTTCCTGTTGGGTTTAACTGAAATAATTGTAAGGTTTTGACCTTGCCATGTAGTATCAATTGCCTTGTGATAATGTATGTTGTGAATCGGTGCTATACAAATAAAAATGAATTGAAATGGAATGGAGCACCTTCTCACTTTGTCCCTCCTATATAACCAGAAGTCTCTTGGCTATAAAGTCTGCTCTCTTCCTTTGAGGCCTCCATCCTCTGACCTCCTCCACCACTCGCCCTTAGTCTACATACACTCACACACACAAACACTCAACCTCCTGAGCCCTCTGTGTCTCTGGTCCAGCTCTGGAGGAATGTTGAGTGTCTCTATAGCCTCCTCCCTGGAGATTAGACCTCACCACACATGCAACCAACCCACCCCCCTGCCCACGCCCCGACCCGACTTCATTCCAATCCAAAGTATGTCCCCTAAGAGCTGCAGCATTTTTATCTGAGCCCGGTGATTGTGACAGATTGGCCAAATGACACACGTGCATAGACACATTGGTGCACACACACCCTGAGGCACAAACAGAGGGGGAGCTGGGCCTCCTGGTGAGGAGGAGGGGCCATGCAGACAGTACCAGGCTCTAGCTATAAAACCCTGTCAGGATGAGGCCAGTGTTCTGCCCTGATCTGGACAGTACCTCCTCCATCTGTGCCAGGACGCCGTCAAGACAGGCAGCAGACGAGCCCCCAACATGAACGACATCTACAAAGCAGCGGTATGTCCTCTAATGACTTGTGAAGCTGAAAGTGTACTCACTATGTGCAAAACTCTGCATGTGGACTGAGTCTGGTATGAGAGTGATGCTGTTCTGGATCACTATAAATGATCTCTAAAATTTACAAGTGACATAAAGTTACAATCTTATGACTGCATTTTATTTAAGTGGCTGTTATATGTGCACGTTATAGATTTTGTGTGTGTGTTTGTTGGATATACGCTCCTTCATTAGTTTGTTCATCTGACATGTGGCATTACTGGGATGGTTGACAAATCCCTGTTGATGCGACATGCACAACAGCCCATCGCTTCCATCACCAGCTGATGTCAAAAGAGCCTTGACACCATATTTGTCTCTAGATGTTCTCCTACTTCAGCCCTATCAGAGCTGATAGGAGCCACTCAGGAGGTCAGTGACAGGAAGGAGTCACTGACAGGACAGATTCACACTCCTGTTGCTCCATTCATGACTTCAAATGGAACGTTCCCACTTCACATGACTAATTTTGGCCAGCTGCTGCTGTGGTGCTTGTGCGTCTGTGGTTCTCTGGTGCCACAGAGGGGCTACAGGTTTAGATAAATCCCCCTCCCACAGCTGAATTCCAGCATTATCAGTGAGCCAGAGAGCCGTGTGGCTGTCTGTCCACCCTGTGGTCAGCTGGCTGTTCTATCCACTCACATCCCAAGTGAGCAAAGCAGCTGAGGCAGTAACAAAAACACACAGGAATGTGCATTACATGTGTTTGCTTAGATAGATTTTTACATATATCATCACCAGAGGAATATATGTTTATAAATGTGTGTCTGCATGTGTGCATGTTTGTAATTTATGGTGGATGACAGGCAATAACTCTTACATAAGCACCTGTCTCGCTCTCTCAATCGTTGTAGCTTTTCCAGGATTACAGTTCCATTGTTGGGCCAGATCCACAGCTATGCTAATTTAAAACACTCCGTATTGTGTCCTTTATCTGTGGTTCCTGATCCTCCTGTCTCTTTATTTTTAACTCCTCCTCTCACTGTCTCGCACCCATAGGTTCTGTGTTTTCTCAGGGAAGCCCCAAGCCGTGGGGGCCAAAAATGTTACCTGTGCTGACTTTATCAAAAACAAAGATGATGCAGCACAGAGCCAGGCTCCACTCTTCACAACTCAAGATATCTAATTTTAGCAAATATTTTGCATGCTTGACTTTTTTTTTTAACTTGGTAAATGTAGACATGATATAATAACTCAGAATGTAGAGAAAATGTTTGTTTCCCCAGTGATGTAGTCAACTGAAAGTTTTCTATGTCTTTTTCAGGTCGAGCAGCTGACTGACGAACAAAAAAATGGTGCGGTACCATCAATTTTGAACATTTGCCTTGCTTAAATATTATTTTTTTAAGTGTACACCATGTATGTTGGCTGTATGCAGGTCAGAACCATGTATATAATATTCACACAAAAATATCTCCAGGATTTCACAGGCCTTAAACGTACACTTCACAATAAATTACATTATTATCCTTTCATAATTTCATAATTTGCAAAACACTGCCATATGTTTTTGTTTGTTCTACTGTGAAATTTTTATAAGCATGGCTGTGATTGATACAGTTAAATATAGTATTTATCCATTAAACTGATGCTAAATCACAGTCATACGTGGCATAACTGTGAAACTACACTAAGTAGATGACAATTTACAGTAGTTTACCATAAATTATGCTGGTGACATTGTGATTTCAATTTATTGTAAATATATACATAGTCATTTGCTGCTGTGGTGTTGCAGAGTTCAAGGCAGCCTTTGACATCTTTGTGCAAGATGCCGAGGACGGCTGCATCAGCACCAAGGAGCTGGGGAAGGTGATGAGGATGCTGGGCCAGAATCCCACGCCAGAGGAGCTGCAGGAGATGATTGATGAGGTGGATGAAGATGGTAGGTTTAAAACGCTGAAGCAGCAAGAGACACTAAATTATCAGTTGATTGTTGTTGACCTCTTTCTCCCGACTCACAGTTGGCAGGTCCATCATTTCACAGTCCCATTGAGCAGACAAGTGCAGTTCAAAGCCACTAAACTTAATGTCAAATGACTGTCAAGCTTCTCAAATGAAACACGACGTGTCAAGCTGCATTAAAGGGAAATGAATATTGGACGGTGCCCCGGTCATCTTGAATTTTCCATGTGATGTCATGATGAAATATGAAAACCCGTAACTTGAAATTTTGATAAAGCTTCAGTGCATGTCATGCATTTAAATAGTGGGGATTTTATTTCCAGTGTGTGAGATTTAGTTACCAAACGCAAGGCTCTTCCACTCACATCTCTCTTTCTCAAGCGCTTCAGGGAATTAAGGTGGCCTTTGCATACCAGAGAAGAATGTTCTTCTTTCTTTGTTATTAAGCATCTGTTTTAGAAGCAGAAGCAGAAAAACAACACGTGTTCTGGTTGATTTATTAATTCTAGCTGGTGTGGAAACGTGGCAGCACATGATGGCATCCTCTGTAAACCAAGGCACTTGCCTAAAGTACATATAAATGGCTTGTTTAAAAACTGTAAAAACCAAATGATTTTTATTTTAAAGTGATAGTACACTTATACACACATAATATACTCAATTTCTGCTCTTAAAAACCATTTTAAATGGTACCTTTAAAGGCTTTATGTTATTTGAATCATGATTTCTTGTCTTAGATTTAAACGCTGGCATAGATTTGAATTAAATAAATTTCAACTAAGTCACTACAGCCTTAGTGTACTTCTATATACTCACAGATTGGTCCTTTACAAAGAACACTGCCATTCCATTCTAACCAGTGAGTGAAATAATAATGTTTTGTTTGTACAGGGAGCGGCACGGTGGATTTTGACGAGTTTCTGGTCATGATGGTGCGGTGCATGAAGGATGACAGCAAAGGGAAGTCAGAGGAAGAGCTTGCAGAGCTTTTTCGCATGTTTGACAAGTGAGTTCATCGTTTGAATGCTGCTCATTGTACTTCCTATTGAGATTACAAGAATTAATGGTCCATGAACAGCCCACCGGCACAATGAATGAAATAATCTTTAAACTTTAAACGGCAGACCTGACAAGCACCTTCAACAACAGAAGGTGAAAATCACCACAGACAATCAGATTGCTCTTTAAGTGTAGTTCCAGATGGAGTATGTTCCCCATGTGCAATTATGTGTTCTGACAAAATGCCACGTAGCACTGCAGAGTGCTGCGTGTGGTTTGCTCTATAATCGTCTTTGACGGCACAGAATATTTCAAACACCCACTCAGTGTAAGCCAGTCACCTCATCCAAGCATCAAAGAACAATCTTCCCATCCTTTTTCCCCTTTAACCTCCTCACAGAGATGGTTCTCAAACATTTCATTTCAGAACATTTTTACTTGTCACACACACACCACACACCACCACCTCCTTTGGTGCCAACTGTAAAGAGCTTACTTGTAGATCTGGGTGAAATAGATCTAATATATTTTATTCCTGATGGATTGTGCAGAAACGCAGATGGTTACATTGACCTGGACGAGCTGAAACTGATGCTGGAATCTACAGGAGAGGCAATTACCGAGGACGACATCGAGGAGCTGATGAAGGACGGGGACAAGAACAATGATGGCAAAATTGACTATGATGGTGAGTTTGTTCAGCCCAAAGGAGACATTTCCTTGACAAATGCATTTTTTTAAAGTTTCACAGCACTGTTTTTTGGGTTCACTTGCTAACTGTGCTCTTTCACGTCATAGAATTCTTGGAGTTCATGAAAGGAGTGGAGTAATCCTGGACAAGACTGTTATTTTTGTATTTCTCTCACAGTCATCTCCCAAAAACTGGAAGCTGACTGCGGATGCCAGTCGAGAGATATTTGGAAAGCCTTTGCAAAATTGTGTCAAATACTGTGTCCGAACATTTCTGTATTTTTCTACCATCACTTGCATTGTTGTAAATACAGATTGTACCTATAATTCCGGTTCCCATGTATACTGAATTTGTGTAAATGTATAAAAAATTACATATATTTTCTAGAGGGGCCACTCCATTTTGGCTGCGTTACAGAAAATATCAAGCTCATATTTTGTTCCTGGGAAGTGTCACGGCCAGTTTATAAAATCTTCTTACTGAGAACCTGAGATGCTTTAGCTTTGGTGAAAAAGCCGAGCAAATCCATGAATTAGTGCTGTTTTACACCAGGCTCTGACAGACTAATTATGAACAATATACTTGTGCGTCTATAAACTTGTACATGTTATGATGTGTATTTTTAAGATACCCTCAGGAGTTTTTAATCCTCTTCTCTTGCCCCTAAAATGCCTGCATATTTTGGAATATCATGCACTCATGTAATAAACAAAGATGCATTTGTCAAAACTGTCATTTCTGTCCATTTGTGTTTGATTTCACGAGAATTAAGAGCTGGATTCGGTTTCATTCACGTGTGCTCGGCTCGATGAAGACATCCTGTCTTTGGGTCAGTGCTTTTGTTGTTTTTCACTCCTTTTTTCATTACTTGTTGTGGAGACAGTGTGTCACATCAGTGTGTTGGAAAATGAGCAGCAGTGAAGTTGTTTTACAGTCTTGTTCCAGGTTTGTCTCCCTGCTCAACAACAAACAAACAAGCAAGAGCGCATGAAAACATAACTACTGTCCTGTCAGGACAAGATACCTTTGAGAGAAAATATGTTTTGATTGTTTTCCATATTGGCTCTTTCACATGGTTGCTGTGTAAGTATCTCGTTACACAGTCCATTGGGACAGGAGCTATTTATGTCTAATCATGTTAGTGCCCATGTTAGGGGATCTGGATTGACCGGCACCAGTTGACAATCAGATGCCTTTGTCCATTTAAAGAGCTCCATTCAACTACAAAGACATAATAACAGTTCTATAATTAAGTCAAGTTTATTTTCTGACATGTGTAAGTACAAATAAACATTTGTATGATTAAAGTCAATGTATGTTTTTCTTACCAAGAGGACTTTTGTTTTAGAGCAAAAAACATGTGCATTTTTACACATAAATTCTCACATTCAAATAAATCTCCTACCAAAGCAATTCAAAAACAACAAATCACAATAAAATGGTAATATAATATATAATAGTTGTATCAAATAATATTCCTGTGCGAAGACAACACAGCTACAGATGTTGAGGGTATATGCAATGAGCACTGCCGCCACTTGGTGTCAGCAGGGAAACAGTTTTATCTCTTTGTGTGGGTCAATTACAGAGGATGAGAGAGATTTCACGGCACTGTACACACTTTTATCTTAACTTTCCCTTCTGTTAAAACACATAAATCCTAACAGGATGTGAAGTCGTAAAAAATGTGTACAGTATACGTTCAAAAGGGATTCAAACAGGTTTTGGCAATCAGCATAAATGTATTCCTTTTTGTTTCTTATAGATTCTGATTTTGTGTTGTTTCTTTTTAAGTCAAATCCTAGTCTGATTTTCTGACTGGGTAAAACCAACCATCAATTTTTTATGCATTTTTAAGACATGGAGTGTTTCTGTGGTTTCATTTTGTACTTTTTTGGGAGCAGGTAACATCAGAGGCCTGACGACAACGTCCAAAGAACTTATCAAACCTCCCTCTATATCCCTCTCTTCTTTCCCTGAGGGCCCTGTTACCTCGGTCAGTCTCTCACTTCTGTATTACTTATCAACATAATGTACAATTACCTTCAGTCCACTTGTACTGACCACAAATACTGCATTAAAAACCCAACGTTAACATGAAATGAAAAGACACTGTCATGTAAAAATTGTTGTTGCGTGTAAATCACAGATTAGACTGTTCCACTGCCCGTGTCATTTATAAACCCAAAGCTGTCATCTTGTCACCTGCAGCGAGCATTGAACAGGATGACTAGCGCTCTCTCCCCACCATCAATGGGAGGCTGGGCAGCAGCAGAGCAGTGTGTGAATGAATCTGGGGTGTGGCATACTACAGCAGCAAGTTGGGTGGAGATGTGATGCAGTTGTGTAAGATAGGCCTGATGACTCATGCCTGCTGTTATTAACACGCATACACATACACAATGCAATTATGAACCACCTTTGGTAAGGTAGATTTCGGGTACAGTTTAACACACAAGTAGAGTTGTTTCCCTACAGTGTAGACCCCACACCGTCCAGTAACACTGCAGTTTGAAGTAACTGAGATAGTGGGGGATTTGCATGAGGAACAGCAAAGCCATTAATATCATGTAACTGGTTTCATTCAGTTTTATTCCGCCAGTGTGTTTGTCTGTGTGAGAAAATGTTTGTGGTAAAACGGGTTCTTCCATTGGCCAAGTGTGAGTCAGACACATTTACTCACACACACGCACACAAACACACACAATGCACTCCCACATCACCAACAAAACACAGACCATGACAACTAAGTTAGGACAAATGTTTCTACGAAAAAGAACATTTTAATATTTATATACACTGTGTATGTAAACACTGATCAGACGCGACATGGCGAGTGTCATATCCATAGCTTGTTTTAAAAGATTTCAGTCTTGTTTCTCATTGTTTCCTCTTTAGCTACGTATAAAAGAAAATGCACAGTGGATGGAGCAGTGTATTATAATCAATTATTCACCCTTACCATAAAAAGTAAATTAAATAAAATATATTTACTCTTTAACATTGAATCAATAAATGAAGCTGAAAACATGTGCCTGTGTGTCTGGTAACTTTGCTTTAGATATACTGTACATTTGTTAGAACTTTTACAATCTTTTAGTTGAACCAAACGTCCAATAAGATCTTCTTTTACACCTTTAGCTATAAATGTAAGACAATGTATTAATATAGTTTACACTGTGAAAATTACATAAGATGATGGAATTGAAAACTTCTATCAATCAACTATCTATCAACTATCTATCAACTATCAATAAGAAGGCTGTTCGTTCCCATTTCATTTTTGAGTAAACACTGAAGAAAACCAAACACTGGCCCTTTAAAACCTTTAACCTTTAAAACCTTTTAAATCAATAAGAAGTCTAGAATCAGCCCTCTTTGAATATATATTTTAAAACTTTTGTTACCATCTTGTGGAAAGTAGGACATCAAAAACTTCAACCAGAGCTTTTTATCTAGACAGACATTTGCCTCATTTCTCAGAACATTTGACCACTTCCCTTTGAAGACTGGACCTCAAACCTCTCAACAGACCTCTAACAGAGAATTCACAAATCCTCCCGCTCCATTTCCATAGATCAAACATTTTATTCAACACCTCTAAGTATAGTATATAACAATTTGTTATTGTCATAAATGGCAGTGTCTTATCAATAAGAAGGCTGTTCGTTCCCATTTCATTTTTGAGTAAACACTGAAGAAAACCAAACACTGGCCCTTTAAAACCTTTAACCTTTAAAACCTTTTAAATCAATAAGAAGTCTAGAATCAGCCCTCTTTGAATATATATTTTAAAACTTTTGTTACCATCTTGTGGAAAGTAGGACATCAAAATTCAGTCAAACACACATGTGATTTGTTTCAGGTACAGCATAATCCTCAGTTTTGATGTTGCTCTTGAATGTTCACTCTTGTTAATGAGGAACTCACAACTTCCAGCCAGCAGCTGATCCAGGAAAAAGAGAAGAAGATCCAGCAGAGGCAGAATATGTAACACTGATCCCACAGACACAACTGAGAACAAATAGGGGACAGACAGGAAATGGGGCGAAGGAAGGAGAAAACTATAGAGTGCACAAGGAAAAAAATGGTCATGGGGAAATAGTCCATGACCACAACATTGGCTTACTTTTTTTCTTACAGCGCTTGACTCTTTTGTCTGGGTGATCTCCAAAGGAAAATTTGGGAGCACCTTCGGCAAGACATGGAGAATGAACGGAAAGGAACGACTAATGATGGGGAAAAAAAAAAACATTTGATGGATAAGGATAATGTTTTAAATAGAATTAAACTATGTCAAGGAGGAAATGTTTTTGGCTGAGTTTGTGTGTTTGTGAGCAGCATATCTCTTACAGTATAGGACAGATTGGATGTAGGTTATGGCCCAAGGAATAAATTATTAGATTTTGGTGATGATCTGGACATAGATGTGGATTGATGATTTCATAAAAATGCAAGACAGGGGATTGTACTGACTGAGTGGGAAACTAAGTGGTGGAGATCTGAGGGTTTTGTCTCATTTGACGACGTGACTGGTCCTCCATTTACCCTGCTTTTTGTCATGGTAACACCACGACGGGAAAACCCTGTGTAGACGAAATCCACACACGATTAACAGCAATTCTGTGTGCCAACAGTAAGATGTTTTCACAAACTTTTCTCGGCTTTTCTCGTGATTAGTAAATGTAAAAAAAAAATTTTTTTTAAAAACCCAGAAGGGCGAGGAATACCCTGTTCAGAGTTTGGAAGGCGTTCACTACTCATACCATCTCCCTGCCGCCCACACATGCAGCAGGCTTTGGGGTTGTGAGGATTCCTGTTTTTCTTGCTCCTCTGCATCACATGATCTTGGAAGTTGTCCAGCGGCCAATATCACAGTTCAGTCTTTGCAAATGTCTCACTCATTATTACCTGTGAAATAAAAATTTGTGGCTGTAATGTATATGTATCCTCCAGTCTCACTCTATGTGCCGATCTCACAGTACGCACTGCGTGATAATGATGTCTTGTTTTGTTCTTACTCTTACACAATGCAATACTCTTCTCAATATGATAATTTTATAGTTCTATCTCAAAAAACAAAAAGACAAACCAAAAAGAAATCATTGATTCTTGATGAAGGATCATATTCTAAATTAAAACAGAAACATAAATGATTTCAGAGAGGTTGGTAGGTTGTTTTTGTTGCCATAAATACACAATGAGGAAGTGTAACGCATTTGACAAAGAGAGAGTGGAAGGACCTCAAATCAAATTTGAACAGACGGAATATTGTATCATGATGCTCCATCCCACTTCTGCTGCTGAGAACACTGAAGTACTGTTTCTGCACTGCCTGCCTATAATGGCCCATAGAACAGCAGCACTACAAGACACAGAATTCACAAATTTCACAATAACTATTCATTGATTCAAATGAATAAAGCGATTGTTTTGGTTTTTAATGCACCAAACTGCAGGATTTATGTATTTTTCTTTACCACTTTCAAAAAAGATATTCAACAGTAAAATCAGTAAAAAACAACTAGACATAAAACTTTATATATATATACCACAAGTAAATTTCCACTTTAAAATGGAAGGCATACTCTGTGGCAGGTATGTAGATTTCGGGCTGCTGTAGTAACATGAAACCACAAAATGGCTGTCCTCTGTAGCCATGAAACCCAAACAGTGTTTATTAAAGAGGAATATACACTCACACAACCACACCTATGGGTAATGTTTAAATTTTGCTCATAAATGTTACAGACCGGAGCTTTAATGCTGCAGTAATGTATGTTTTGGCCACACTTATGTGTGCATTCATCAACAAGAGTGCCCATTTTCACACCACTCATTTGCAAATGGTCACATTCCACGTGTCAGTATGAAAATATCGATTATAGCTTCCATAAACACAGTGAACCTTTCTCATCCGTGCAGTGTTAAACGACTTACTTAAGGAGATTCCCAATCCTCTGTGCTATGACATCATTATTTTCAGATTGATATCCTTCAAACATGTTCTCTGGCACTCACTCAGCAGTTCTGTATACGCTTATAGCAACATATGGCCTTGAGTGAATGGCATACCAGACAGCGAGACAGCTCCCAGCACGACGTCCTCTGTTGTTCCCAAGCAAGATCACATGACAGACAGATGACCTTTACTTCGCGCTGGGTCTAACAGGACACAAGGAAAGCTCCCTTTCATTCACTTTTCCACAAATTAAACTGCAAACAAATATGACTTTGTTCCTCTGTTTGGTGAGCGTGGGCTACTGTACATTGCCAGATGGTGAAATTGGCCACAAAATTGAGAGACTTCTGGTATCAACAGATGGCTGCCTCACTTTGCCACTAGTATTCCATGTGGCTGTGCTTTACACATGACCCAGTATTCTCTTTGCCAAATCTAACACTTTTTTTCCCTTCTCCCCCTCAGAGAACATGCATGATGTCTCTGGGAAATGATTGTTTCGCAAGCATTGAGAGGGTTGCTTTGAAAAGACTGCTCATCAGTAGCAGATCCCTGAAAAGATAAGCTACTTCCTGTCAGATGGCAGTGAAGTTTAGCATGACTTGATGTCCTAACAACAGACATCTGAATCTTTGCTGCTAAGAGCATTGAAAACATTACGGAAGCTTAAAATGTTACACACTTTGTCATAACTGGACATGAATATGAAATTTAACAATACAGTGACAAAACTACCTTCTAAGATAAAGTCTCTATGAGAGGATGTAACTTTGGATCTGATTACTCCATTAAATATAAGAGGAAGTGCAGCACAAGTGCGTCAAAGGGTTTGATTGTGATTCACAGGTTCTGAAAAATGAAATGCCACTTACGGTAGATGGAGTCACTGGCATGACATACATACCATTCCAACATTATATGGCTTAATGAGACTCTGTTTAAAGGATATTTCCTGTTTGATTGCAACCACTAATAGTGACTAAGAGGAATCAAAATGTGGCTGGTAGAGCATATCCCTGTGGCTCTGTCTGAATGCTGAAAATATAAGGAGTGGTCATTCTCAAAAATAGATGCAGTGTGGCTCAGAGGATGACTGCAGCGTCCATGATGTCATCCCCTCCTCATGCAGTGGCATGATGTCAGCGGCAGCATTCAACCAAATGCAGAGATTAGGATTATTCTCCTTCAGCTCTGAACATCTGCTCTGAACAAACAGAGCAAGGCTGCTGGAAACAAATAAATAAATAAAAACCCTGCAATAAAAATGGCACTTATTTGGATGAGCTGCATTCATCTGTAAAGAGATAACAGTGACCCTTTTTGACAAACGTCAAAACTTTTAGTCATTATTTTGTATGTAAACACAAACACTGACTGATTCAAATGTGTGCTTTTGTTCTGGGGTGTCTACATTCGGCAAGAGAGAGGTGAATAAATGAATATCGCAGTGCTTGTGCATCCGAAGCAGAAGCAGCTGTGAAATTATTGTCAGCCATGCAGTATGCTAAGTATGTTCTTATAACCACAGCAGGTGTGAACCAGCTCTGACTGGCTTCTGCTCCCACACATACACACAGTCTGGTTTCCATGACTTCAGAGGACATTACCTTGAGACGTACTCTAACCCTCACCCTAGCCTTAACCTAACCCCACACAACATGTCTTCACATTAAAACGTAATAATTGACATTATGGGGACTGGCTTTTGTCCCCATAAGGAAGACAAGTCACCAGATTTGGTGACTGTGTAAACAACTTTAAGTCCCAGTGACGTAAATATAACTGGAAGATACAAACACACACGCACGCAGCTATTCCTCTTAAGACACTGCATTTTGGACAACTTAAATAAAGTCTTATCCCTCACCTTAACCTAACCCCAATTCACATCATAGTCCTAAATTTAACCAGTTCCTCAGAAATGAGTCATTATGACCAGGTTTTGGTCTTCATGATGACCACTGGTCCTGACAAGGTCAGTGTTTAAGCCAGAAAATGTCCTAAAGAGGTAACAAATTCAAGTACACACACACTGCTAAAATCCTGTCAGTCTAATGCACATCTGCTTCCCCTATAACTAGTGCTGAGTAAGCACTGCATCAGCCTCTGCTTCCCCTCATGATCATAACAGGACAAAAATACATGCTGTCGCTCGAAACATATACTGTAATAGTGGGGGAAAATCTGTTTCTATATATGGAAAATAACCTATTTTTACTAAAGCAAACATTTTGCGTGACAGCTCACATCAAGCTGTGATTTCTATTTACATGAACAGGCAGGTTTTTCACAGTAGTTTTATGGAGTATCTTAGTAACCGGGTGGTAAAACACAGGAGCTGTCAAAGACCCCACACCTTGCTTTTGATGTTGGCAGTAGCTCACGAAATGGTTTCTAATTACACAATCACAAAAGGCTATGCTTTTCTCTCATGTGATATGCCCAGCGTAGAACCGCATGGTGCCAAAAAGTACAGAGGATCAGCTGTGAGGGAATCCCACACATTAGCAGTCATGTTATACATCAGAAGATAAGTGTTTGAAGAGTCTGCTGTGCAATAAAGGCAATAAAATCTGGTATTTGAAGGGGCGGAAATATATATAAATCATTACTCTTGCACTCCTAGAGTATACTCAGATTTCTCTTAGATGTCCAGTGCCAGTTAAAGATGAGACATCTGTGATTAACTGCTCCTGCGTCCATCATCCACAGGATCCTGTTCTCCATCTGTCATGCATTACAGCTACCCACTGCCTCTGCCTTGTTGTGGGTGTCTTCCTCTCAGACCTAATCATAGCTTTACCCTGCAGGTATGTGGCTAGCCAGGTTCAGTCATGCTGGAAAACCCATCACTCAACAGCTTTCATTATCACAAGCGTGAGGTGATGCTATAGGCAAGTCTCTTCACGCGCGGCTGTGAAAGTTTACGATTTGAGGCATAGACTTCAGTTTTGGCCATGTCAGGCCAGAAGCTAGAACTAAAACACAATGAATGCAGTATTTAAGTCATCAAATCCCACATAATGACAGTTGTTGAAATGCAGCACAGATCAACTACCTCCTACCACCTTATTTTCCCCCGACTTAGCTTGGCTTCAGTTTGTAGACTAATTTCTTCAGGGAAGGGAATTCACTGCATCATCTTTCTGTCATCTGGTGCAGAACATATGAATAAATCTCCGGCTCAGTGTAGAAACAATAGCAAAGCACTGAAACATTCAGGGTGCTGGAATGAAACATGAGGCTGCGAGAGCACAGGAGAAGGAGATCACATTATTTCTTTCTGCAGACAAAATGTACAAAACATATTTGGAAAAATATTCACTGTGTAGTCTAATCATTGGGTGAGAAGGCCACTGATTTCTGCCAATAGCAAAAAACACACATACCTGAGCTTTTCTGTGATTGAATGATTTACAATTTAACTTCAAAAAAATAAATAAATATAAATCATGGTGCAACAAAGAACATCAAAGAACTATGGCGGACTTCACATAACAAAAAAAGATGCTGTTCTTTGTTTGTGCAGTAATCAAAAGGCTCATTTTAGAGTTCTGATTGTATTGTTGTTCTGATTGCACAATTATTATTACAAGTATTATTTTATTAGTATTATTATTTTATGCCAAATAAAAATATTTTCACCTTAATTTTACACAGTGGACTTTTAAACTTAATTTATTTTAATCTGTTTTTGTAATAGTTTTGTTTATTTTTTCCTTTAACTTTGTGGTTTCTGAAAAATGTTAAATTGCAGGAGATAATTACTTCTCTGAAGATGGGGAACTTCCATTTCCTCTATGTGAAACATTTATAGTTTAGCAAGATACTGCATATTTTTATACAAAATGTTATCATAATAATCATAATAATAAACATAAAAGTATGTTAAATTTATTGATTTCAAATGGCTTTAAGCAGCATCATTTAAGTTTTATCACTCCTCGGGTTAGAGACGAGAGCTGTCGGAAATGTTGTATCTGTGGTAAAGCACATGCTGTGTCGCCTTCCTCTTCCTTGAAGTGCTGTTTGAGTGACTGACTGCTAGTGGGTGTGGCTGCACTGTGGTATTGACAGATCTGGCACTGTGTCACTGGTCTTTGTGTCAAAAAGCCTGTGGGAGACAGGAAGCCAGGCATCAGAGTGGACAGAAAACAGACATCTGACCACACCTAAAGTCCTGGGACTGGACAGCACACACGACCCTGACTTCTCAGAACACACTTAGTTCACTCTGTTATTAAACACTAGTAAACAAACAAAAGACATTCAAGTAAAAATATACAATATATTTGTTGTATGAACTTGTACAGAATGTCTTAGACATTTAGTTTTACATGTACTATACATAAGGGCCACAAAGGATCACTTTCGCATTCTTCACGATTTTGAGAAAATGTCCATACAAAGACCACATTTTATATACATCTTTACAAACATAGCGAACAAAAACAGCCCTTGGATGCACTTCATAAGAGGCCATGATGAGTTACAGATGTCTTGTATAAAAATCCCTGAAAATGTCTCTCTGTGAGGTAAGAACACGTTAGTCAAACTCGTTTCCTTTCACTCCTTGGCTCCCTCTCATACATCGCTCATTTGTTCATAGACGAGACTGGCAATAGAGAACAGCTAATTACACCTCATGTTTCCCTTAACGTTATTGTGCCACAGAAAGAGTAGCTGCAGGCTGAAGACTGTCAGAGTTTAAAAAAAAATAAGTTGGACATCCATTCCTTTATACACTGATTACTTACACATTCATTCCTTTCAACTGTGGCCAGTCCTGTATGCAGCAACCTCCAGGTGTCATTCAGTTCCATGTTAAGGTATGGTCAATGCCTCCACAATAACAGGAAATATGACCTAAAGGTTACAAAACATGCTCCTTATATTACGTGATTCTGTTCCTTGAAGGAACAGAATCACATGCAAATAAAACTGTTACAAGCAATGGAACATACAGGAAGGGCTTCCATGAATAATGAAGATTTAATTTTGATATTTCACAACTAGTGGCCATTTATCTAACTTCCTGGTTTTCACCAGATGTTTAAAATGCTCTGCCTAAAAGCACAAGAGAAACAGCTTTCACTGGTCACTTCTCGCAGCTGCAAACAGTTATCAGAAGGAAAAAACTGGACCAAAATTAAAGATCAGATCACTGCCGTAGCTTATTTTCCTCAGCTAGAGCACCATTGACATATCTCAAGATTGGTCCACAGACAACATTCTGAATGGCAAAAGACTCCTCTTACACCACCAAGGCAATAACCATGACTAATGCAAAGAAATACCTTAATTTACAGCTGGTGAATAACAAGTAACAGTCAAAAAACCATTTAGATTTAATAGAAAAGTTATGAAATGTCCAGCTATCATGGGTGCACATGACCACTTATTAATGCCATTAATAATGATAGCAAAATCGGTCCTTTTGCTGGATATTAAGGCATTAAAACTTGATCTAATGATGGGTGTTCTTGGTATATGGGTGCCGCTTCTTTAACATGTCAGTGTAGTTGCTTTTGATGCAAAACATAATGTATGTTACTGCCTGTGTCAGTGAGTTAAGCACCAGAAAACCTCAAAGATGCCACAGGAAACAACAGAAAAAATGTCAAACTTGTCCTCATGTGGACTCCAGCGTGTCTAGCTGGAAGACGTTGTGATTAGTCGGTGTGGTGAAGAAGAGTTGCTCCTCGTTGGTTGAGCGGTTATCACAGGGACTGTGCAGCCCCAGTGTCCTCTCAAAGTCCAGGAGCTGGCCCATAAAGTTGAAGTTTGGGGAAATGTTGGACTTTTTCCTCTTGACAAAGTCGTACGCATCATTGAGTGAAAGGTTGAGTCTCTGCATCAGGTAGGCAACGGTGACAGTGACTGAGCGACTGATGCCGGCCAAGCAGTGGACCAGGATGCCACACTGCTTTGATCGGGCCTCATCTGTGAAATGAGAGAAAAACAATAGATAGGATAAAGTGCATGTACTCAAGTACGAAAAAAAAGGATTCCGATTATTCTAAAAAATTAATTGGATTTATTCATATTTTCCTGCAACATTTAAGGTTGTTGATGTGATTCTGGCCCAATGGGCAACCAACTGTGAAGTTTGTTTATATTTATTAAACCAGAATGGACTATTTTTGATGCGATGGTGGAGGCTGGGAAGAGGAGAGGGGTAGATCTTACTGAAAGCACTAGGACCAGCAGTTTACCAGGTGTGAAATCCACTGTTTATCACACCAAAGCCACATCCTGTGTAGTCCTGGCACCATTCTTTAAGCAAATTTTACTCTGAATAGTTTGCAAATCTACAATCAAACACAACACCAGAGAGTGGAAACAGCATTTCCTTCCACATTCCAACCTCGTTGCTATCAACAAACAAACACGTTGTGAGCTGTGGTTTCAGATACAGTCACTCACGGCAAGAGACAGCAAATGAATGTGAAAGTGACACATAATGCTGTTTTGCTGACAAAACAAAACATGCCAACAAAATTTCTTTAACAATTATTCAAGAATACAATTAGTTGTTTTGTTTAAGTGCAATTCAATGATTCTGAAAGCAGTCTGCACAAGTTATTGGGAATGTTAATATCATCATTTGCTTGTAGAAATAACACAAAGCTCTCATAAGTAAACAAGCAAACACATTCACACGAGTACCAAGATTCAGAAGGATTTATTATTACATTACCAATTAACACAATTAGCAAGTAATGCCTTCATTACAACTTTGGTTCAAGTTTCATAAACTTACTTGACTTTAGAAGACTTCTTGTTTCAAATTAAAACAAAACAAACACTAACAACATATCTTATCTGAAAAGTTTGTAAATACTTTTAATACATTACCAAAGCCAGTTATTGACCTACTCACCTATAAAAGATATGGCCTCTGGGAAGAACTGAGACAGGTTCTGACTCCAGTGATCCGATATGGGAATCTGTTTGTACCTGAAGTGGCCATCATGCTCGAACATGTTGGGGAGATTGGGTGTGACGTTCAGGATGTATTTTATATTGTACTGGCCTAGCACGTCAAGGTTAGTGGAGTCTTTGGCGCAGCCCAGGTAAAGGTAGGGTAAGATCTGGACAGGGAAGGCAGGCTGATTACTGGGGATAGGGCTCTCCTCAGGTTCTGTGGCACTGCTCGGCTCTCGATCAGATTCCCCATCAGAACAATCTGAGCTGATCCGGAGATTTCCGAAACCAAGAACTGAAAGCGGCGGCGAGGAACTGGGGCAGGAGCTGTCAAGGAGGGTCTCACAGTGTTCTGGGTACTCTGTGTGGAACTTGACAAATCCACCTGGACAAGAGCAATTGAAAAAAAAGTCAGATTTTAATGTATAATTATTATTTAATGAAGCTGTAACAACATTTAATGAAAATATATAACTATATGAACCCAGAGCTCAAAAACACAGGTTGCTATATGTACCAGGACAAAAACAAAAAGGATAGAGCGTGGCAAATGGTCTGCAAAGAAGTTGGTCTACCTAGTAATTTAATTGTAGCGCTTTACCAATGTACACTGACTTATGGAATTGTGAAGGCAAATGCACAAAAATTTACAAAGTGATCTTGTGGTGCGATAGACGTGATTGGTGCGACGCAAAAGATTGGTTCCTGTGTGAACACAGCATAAGAAT
The DNA here is from genome assembly GCA_016785285.1 of Brachirus orientalis. Classification (NCBI taxonomy): domain Eukaryota; kingdom Metazoa; phylum Chordata; class Actinopteri; order Pleuronectiformes; family Soleidae; genus Brachirus; species Brachirus orientalis. The sequence goes on from JAFBJR010000570.1 coordinate 3,318,838, forward strand.
CTCAATAATTACAGTAAAACACATTATTATAGTCATCGCAATAATATTGTGAATCGCAATAATTTTGGTCAGGATAATCGTGACAGCATTTTTTTATACTGTCCCTGTTTCCTAGTAAAGACTTTTGAATTTCTATTTGGGGACTTTATAAATGCAAATCAAAATGTGCATAAAAAAATTCAGATGGAACTCCACCTACTATCTGACATTTTCAGCAATAACTATGATTATCACTTGCTTTTTTAATGTGAAAACCTTTTTGGCCATATTAGCTAGTCTCCTTACCTATCACACATTAATTTCTAAGCTATTAATCATTTAGACGTATTCATAATTCATAATGACAGCATACTGTTGGAATATGAAATAGAGCTGTGAAGACGCAGCTCAAGTTCCTGCCAAGGAAAGACCATTCATGAAATGCATGCCTGTTCCTGTTGAAGCAAAACATGGCGCAGCCATTTTGGAATTTTAATTGAGAATCTCGGTGATACACTCAGTCAGGACAGTGAACTACACACCAACTTTACAACATCCTCCAAGCCGAGAAAACACACAGAACACGAGATGAACGTTGGAGCTCACGTGTCGTGGTTTATCGCATTTAAACACACAACAATAACCCGGAAAAAAAAACCATTACAGTGTCGATGAGGAAAGTCGACATTAGAAAGTTTTAAAGCCTCTTCCCGCTGACGTTTCTCGAATAAAAGAGAAGCCAACTTTTTATTGACTTCAACGAGTATGTCACAGGTTCTACTGCTATAAACACCTTAAACCGACCCAACGCTTTAAAATAAGATCGTTGAAGTAGCGGGTTTTGTGACGCCGTCTTTGTTTTTGACATTCTAAACACACTACAACGACACTTTAACGTGATATCTCGACAGTTAAACTAGTTTACCTTCCAGGTAATAAGCTTTACAGCCGTCTTCCCACAGTTTCTGGAGAAGCAGACCCAAAACCGACGTCGGAGCTCCGCTGTCCTGCCAGTCATGTGTGCACTCATCATACAGGACAACCGTGTCCGTCTTACACCGCCGTATAAACTTCTCCTTGTCCTCATGGTTGGGGATGATCGTCCGGATGGGTATGTTGCCCTTCTTGAACCTGCGGAGCATTAGCCCGGGTATGGCCAGGTTTATGGCGGTCTCTATGTGGGATGATTCATACAGCTCATGTGAACGACAGTCCAGCAGGAGCAGAGAAGTGGCCCCGGACTCCAACTCCAGTTGCAGCCATTCCACGCTTTTACTCGGCGTCACATCAGACATATCGGAGCCGATGTCACACCACATGCGAGCGCAAACACTTAACTACATGGTCCCCCCACACAAAAAAAAATAAAATAAAAAAATAAATAAATTAAAACACACAAAAAATGCGCTACATTTCAGCCGGAAAAAAAGAGAAGCGCTTAAACGTTGCCCCGCCAGTGTTGCATGGCGCTTCTGCGTGAGCGAAGAGATTTCCCCTTTTTCCTCTCCTCTGTTTCCATCAGTCAGTGAGTCTGACCTGGGGCTAAACTCAAACCTACTTACACTAAACGACGCTTAAAAGTGAATGTTTCAGAGCTAACTGGTCTCTTCATCAACTTCAGCTCTCACCACCAGCCTCCTCCATGCGCACTCTCCTTTTACCATTCCGATGCATGGGAGTTTTTTCTTTTTTTTTTCAGTTAGTTGACAGTGGAGAAACTCAAGAGGGAGGAGTTTAGTCCTTATGATTTAAAGCAGGGGTGAGCAAGATTTTTCTCCAGAGGGCCACGCTGACATAAGGAGGGTTTCCATCACCCTGGTTTTATGCACATTCTTGATTTGCACATAAAGAAGCTGAATGGAAACACAGTAAATGTCGAACAGAAAATCTTGAAATATCACATAGAATTTTATTTTATTTTTTTTTACATTTAAAGGCGGTGTAAATTTTTGGCTTATGGAAACAAATGCAAATAAGTACAATAGAGATATTTTTAGACAATGCGGAATGACGTTTAGGGCTAGGTCATACATTCTGTGTCGGCATGTGAACACAAATATTTTTCCATCATGATATGGTTTGGTTTGGTTTGGTGCACCACTATATGGTCAGGCAGGTGGGCTGTGCCCCATGGCACTGTAGCATAACATCACCCCAGTGCAACGACAATGAGCGACGACACTGAACTTGACACAGCAGATGACAATGGAGGACATTCAGCAGCTTTGTATGAGAATTGACTACGGGAGATTGCTTTGACTTCCATGGGAAGCTGACTGTCGTGGGTGGAGTAAACCTGAATGTGCCATACCTTTTTACTCTGGTACCCCAAGGGAAGGGTACCAAAGAATGGAATGGATGGGGCTGGTTTGGTACTAATCCTAATGGAAGAACAAAAAATAAATAAATAAATAAAATATGTACCATAGTACAATATTTATGTAAATTTTGTCATCTGCCATTGATGAGTGTGCTCACTATAAGCACTCATAGTTCCGCCCCTTTAAAATTCCGTCCATCTTGCACTCTGCAGACAGACCTGCCAATCAAAATAGGCAACGAAGAAGATGGTAAGCATAGAAACTTGTTTGAGGTGATATGAGGTACAATATCGCACAAAGAAACATACAAAAAAAGGAGGACAAACTCCAGGAGAGAAATCACTGCCACTTAAATGAAACGTGAAATCGAGTATGCATGCATGGAACAGTAGACTGAAACGGACCCTTGTTTTAGTGTGAGCTGGCATGTGTTCACACTCTGCGGATGCAGAACATGGTCAAATATGGCCTGCCCCTTAGAAATCACAACTTACTGCACTGGAAAAAGAGTGGAAATGGTGCACAAATGGAGGCATGTACGAGCCATAAAAGGTGAGCATAGTCTTTCAGTTGCAAAATAAACTCTCCTTTTGAAACCAGGAGATGTGTTTATTTGCAAAATAAACACCCTATGTTACCGAAGAAGAAACTAAACAAACGATTGAAACCGATAACTCCTCAGGAAAATGCTTACCGACATTTTAAATCAGGTGCAAATTATAGACTTTGATTGAACAGTGTTGTTTTTACAACCCCCTGGTGGCTATTCAACAAATTGTTATTTCCTGTGAACTAGAAGACTACATCCACTTTTATAAACGGTCTATGTTGTGGATTTTCCTCTGCTTGTGCATAATAAAACATATGAGAACAACAAAATTGTTGGCAGAGACACATTTGACTATATATGACTACGCCTATGTACTGAAATGGATCAACGTGGAGAGTTTCTGGCTCAATTTTCGCAGTTGTAACACGTAAAACTTTCTGCCCTGACTCCATTTTAATCAGGGAAGTGTAGAGATAATGAAAGACAGTGAGAGAAAGAGGCAAGCCCCAAACAGCTGTGTACACACCTCCCCCTGCTGATTGTGACAGAACCATTCATACATAAACAATATTTAGTATTATCTATTTTAATTGTCTTTGTAAGATAACAGACTGGAAGCAGCAACTCAAAGGCTTTTGATCACACACTTTGAATTTGCGTCAAGTTGCCCCTTCAAATTGTTCTGTGGTGACTTTTTTTTGAGCCAACAACTAATTCCAAATATATTTGCTGAACTGCAAATATGTGTAGTTTCTTTTATACAGCTAAGCTGTGTTTCAACAAGAAAAAATAAAGAAAAGAAGAAAGAAAAGCTTTAACATTCAATCTTCATTTACAGAAAAGATACAGTTTTTTGGGTTTTTTTTCAGTAACAGGGCGTTCAGCCACTTGCCACTGGCAGTACTCATGTGGAAGATTCATAAACTGCATTTTGGTTGTGTTGTTTTCTGCTGAGGACATTGGATCCAACTCTTGGGCACCATGTCGCTTGTGTGTGTTTTAAAGCCGTAGCAGAAATATCACAAAGTTTGGTATGAATTGGTCCCAGTGGGATGGGATCATCTTCACTATCTCATTTTGATTAAATCCTGATGTGGAAGTCAAATGCTCCTGAGGTGTGTCTGAGTCACTCACTCATTACATAATATAATATTTTTTTTTCATAGTTGTATCTTGCAAGAGGGTAGAGCTGTTTGAGCAAAGTTTTATTATTTATTTACCCAAGTGGACTTTCAGTCAGAACATCTCATTTTTTTCTTAGCCAAGGTAAAATATAAGCTTAAAGATATTATTCACATACTTCCTCTGAAATTATTTGACTGAAGTCGTTTTGTCTATGCTAATTGTATCACAGCAGCTTCGGTGGCAGTAATCAACATGAGTGCTGCAAATAATCCGTTGATATTTAATTAATCAGTCATTTTGTACATGGAACTTCAGATCAAACCTCTCAGACCTCAAAATAATGATTTCCTCAAACAAACCAGCGTCATAAAAAGGAATTTCTGACTCCAAAATGATAATGTAGTATACTATTTTTAGTATTTACTACTCATTAATGTACTTTCACTCAAAAGTATAACTTCGTGAATCTGTGTGTGTGTGTGTGTGTTATTACATGTGATTCCTTTCAGGACACAAACATCAAGTATGGCTTTATCTTTCACCAAACAACATTCATTACCAGTTTGGACACACCCAGGAAACTGACCGCTTTCTCAATTCTGTTTCTGAGGTTAAGTGTGTCAAAGACACCCTGTTTTTTTTTGTTTTTTTTAAAATATTCTTTTGAAGATTTGGTGGCTGCAACAGGAAATTTACAAGCATGTCGCTGCAACCACAACATCACCATGGTTCACTACTGATATGTACAGTGATGCAAGAGAAGAGTGAAGAAATGAATGAATGAATGAATGAATGAGAGGGAATTAGAGAGGAAGGGAGAGGGATGAGTGCAGTGGGAATCCGGCCGTGCAGCACATCTGTCAGCACACGTGAGTGGGGGGGGGGGGGGGGGGGGGGGGGGGGGGGGGGCACAGATGTGAAGAACATCAGGATTAACACAGAATGAGGAATATACTGTAGCTAAACCTGCACACACACACACACTAATGCACACACATACAGTCAGCTTTCTATGACTTTAGAGGACACTACATTGACTTGTTCATTTCCTGGAGACTTACTCCAACTTTAACCATAACTACAACTGACCTTACCCAAATTTTAACCTAACCCTAACCTCATCCTAGCCTTATAAATTGTCTTCACCTTAAAATGTTATAATTTACATCATGCAGACTTGCTTTTTGTCTCCATAAGGAAGACAAATCTCCATAATGGGACACACACGGAACACACTTACGCAGCTAACATGCATTGACTTCCATTCCTTTGGACAGCCTAAACAAAGTGTTATCCCTGACCAATTAATGCTTAAACCACAATTCAAATCTAAACCTAAGCATTTCTTCACAAATTAGGTTCTGCCTCTTTAGGACTAGGTTTTGGTCTCCATGAGGACTACTGCTCCTGACAAGGTCGGTGCTTATAGCAAAAATGGACCTAAGGAGGTTGCTAGTTACTCATTGACTAAAATGAATTTCCTTGGCCCTTATTCTAATTTTAACCATCTTAGTTCAGTGTTTGGCTCCTTCCATAACCCTCTAACCTAAACCTAACCAACTCTAACTCTTCGAATGTCCTCACAAGGTGGATTTTGAACCTACATTTGTCCTCATGACTTGGGTAAGACACACACCCTGAAGATGTGGTAAATAATGACATTTTCATGAGGTCAAACAACACAAAGAGGTCCTTCCTCCTGAAAACACCAGTCTGGATTTTTGCATTAGTTTTTTTAAATTAATCTCATTCAACAGTTACAGGGAGCTGCTGTTTTGAACCTCCTGTACAGTCAATGACTATATCTGGTCCAGTGAAACTGACGAGTACAACAAACAGTGGACTATCTTGTTCACACCTATACCTATCCCAACTATGGTGGCCTTCATTTACCAGAAAGGATGTAAATAATATTTACAATTCTCCTCCAGTCTTTATATGCCTAGAGTTTATGTGGATGAAGGAGGGTTTTTTCTGGTTTGTATATAAAAGTCACACTTAAAAAACTGAGATGCACTTTGTTTGGGCACCTGTAAAAACATAGCAGCGCAATAAAGCAGCCTGCATAAAACAAGGCCTTTGCCTGAATTTCATGCAGCATAAAAGGCTTATTCTAAGTCACCAAAACCAAATGATTTTTATTTTAAAGCTATTATACATGTATACAAACATGCCTGGGGTAGTGCATTCAATTTCTCCCAATATCTACACAAACACAAGTCAAGAGAGGGTAGAGTAAAAACAAAGAGGATCACAGATTTCCATTGACTGTAGTTAACCTGATTGGAGCTGGATGATATTGGTGTTGGTCACCTGACTGCTCCACTTCCACCAGCACTTCACATGTTACATAATGTGCTTCAAACATGAGCTCATGGTGATTCTCCCATAGGAAAGACATGTAGGACTTTGGTTTCTACAAAAATTCAAGGTTTCACAGGCCAAGTGCCTCTTTGAGGGCTTTCACATTTACATGGCTGGCGGGCGCACAAACACATGCCTGTCATGTGCAGATGTGCAGTGGGAAACGTTCAGAGATGAGAGCCTCCTCTCCATTGATGTTTCTCTGCATGTGGGAGCAAAGGGATTTTATTGAACGGATTCAAGCATGGTGATCCCACGCCGCTGTAAACAAACTCAATGAAAATATCAACACTATCTTTCATGAAAAATCTTTTCAAATAACCAAGTTTCTAGATTAATTGTAGATAAATGTCACAGTTGAGTTGATTGAAAATGCTTCACAACATCAGATTCTGTGTGTGTGCGCGCTACAGTGTCACATGCTGTGTGGCACATGGACCTGTGTTTTCTCTGTTTTCTTACAACCAGAGGGATCTCTCATGTTATCTAGATGGGAAACACAATATCCTGTCCTCTGTTGATACCATCTAGTGGCTCATCATGAAAGTTGCTGCACCAGCTATGAGTCATCTGCACAGGGAGGAGGTGTCTGACGTCACTGCCTCTGTGCCGCAAATAGGAGAGCCATTGTGCCACCATGTGGTGAAACCAAGTATACCACCAAAGTGTAGCTCATGCATGAATTAAAGACCAAAAATCTGCTTTCAGGTGATTATACAGAACTATTTTATGTATCTTGAATAGTTTTCTTTTCTTTTCTTACCATAATGTCCCAAACCTGTCCAGTAATTTGTGTATGTCTTGCACATTGTTTTATTTCACCAATAAAAACTATTTGATACACCACTGTGTATTGTATTGTAACAATATAGGGCATTTATAATTGTAAGACTTTTTCTTTTGGCTCCTACCCTAAGGGGTCACCTTCTGTCCTCATGTGCTCCTTCACCTTCTCTCCAGTGTTCCTCTTTTCCTCCCTCCCGGCAGCTCCATCTTCAACACCCTTTGCCTAATATGATCATTATCCCTTCTCTGCACATGACCAAACCATCACAACCTTGACTCTATTTGATTTCTAAACAATTCCACCTGGGCTGTCCCTCACATGTGCTCATTCCTGATCCTGTCCACCTCGGCATCTTCAGCTCTGCCACCTCCATCTTTCTGTTTTTTTTTTTTAGTGCACTAAGCACGTCTGACCTCACAACCATCTCCCCTGCTCTCACTATGGATTACACTATTGTCTACAAACAACATAGTTCATGGAGATTCCTGCCTGACCTTATTTGTCAACCTGTCCATCCTTGTTGCAAACAAGAATGGGCTCAGAGCTGATCCTGGTTGTAACCCAACTATTCCAACCTCACCAGTGTCTCACTGTCCCCTTACATATCCTGCACCACCTTCACATACTTCTCCACCACTCCTAAATATGATTACAATACAATACTACAGTTCCTCTCTTGGCATCCAGTCATAAGCTTTCTCTACATCCACAAAGACACAGTGCTAATCCTTCTGATCTTCTCTATACTTCTTCATCAGCACTCTCAAAGCAAACATCGCTTTGACTGTAAGAATGTAGGTCTTCTTATTAAAGTTTATTTTATTGCATAATGTGAAGGAATTTGATTATATAAATGAATAATACACACCTGAGACCTGAATCAAAAGCAAATAAAGGCTATATATATATATATATATATATACAGTATGTATATATGTAGGAGTCTGGCATTTAGTGACCAGTAGACATCTGTTCACATTCAACAGTTAAAACAGACTCCAACCAGACATAAAAGACAACAAGGCTGTTATTCTGATTCTTTTTTTTTTTTTTTTTTTTTGGTTTTCTTTTCATTGCATTTTTTTTTTTAATTAACGTTTATGCCTTTTGTTACTAGCTGTATATTGCATTTTTATGACTAATTGCTTCAGCCACTGCCATATGCATGAAATGTATTATCATTATAGTGATTGTGTGCATTTCAAAGTAAAATTTAAAGTAAAATTTAAAATGAAAGCATATTTAAAAAATTAATATCCCATTTATTATTTCAGTTGCCTCATACATTTTCCTTTCTTTTATTAATTATTCAGATAAAATTAGAAAAACATCTCCAAACCCATTAATGTATTTTATGTTTTTTAGCATAAAGTCAGTCCTTTACTTTAAGTTGTCATTTTGGTAAAGATGCATAAAAAAGCAATTAAAACACAAAAGTACATTGCTCTTGATAATAGTTGCTACTAGTTTTATGGCATTTTAAACCAGAATAAAAAGCCAAAGTGAAAATTTTGGATTACTTTTTTTCATTGAAGTATCACATCAAAATTAATGGACGAAGTAATTGATATGACAAAGATTATTAATATGAGGTTTATGTTTAGCCGTGTAACTGATTTAGATTAATGCTGATTGACACAGCTGATATTCAAATAATGTTACATGAGTGTGTCATATATGGCTGTTCTCTGTGTTTTAAGAAACGTTGACACTAACACCAACTAATAAATAGTTAAAAGAAGAAGAATATATAATCAGTGAAATGTTTCATGTAAATAAAATAAATATCTTAATGTCAGGCCGCAGCTGATATAATGTGACTGAGGCCTGAGAAATAGGACTTCTCTCGTTCACTCATCAGCTCGAAGTGAAGAGGCTGCTGACAGAAATTACACTCTGCTGAGGAGTGCGGCCGCAGCTCCAAACCCACCTCCACCCACGTCTTCACCAGGTGCTCTGTGGAGCACAGACATTGCATGATAATAATGGGTATTAAAAAAAAAAATCAGAAAACATATGTAACATTTCTATCTTATTTGATCACATATGTCATCAACAATGTGTCTCTGTATCATTTGTAAAATAAACTTCTGTAGCACTTGAATATTTGTGATAAATGAAGGTTGGCATACCAACAAAGTCGTTCATCATCTGCGGAGTGTGGTGAGGCGTGGGGGCGATACGCAGCAGCTCCTTTCCTTTAGCCACTGTTGGGTAGTTGATTGCTTGGACGTAGACGTTGTAGCGAGACATCATGATATCACATATTTGAGTGTTCTTCTCTGCATCCGCAACCTGTTATAAAAATCACAGCTCTCACGCCAAAAAAACTATAACATGGAGAGCCAAGGTTGCAGGGTTCTACGCTGAAGTGCAATACAGTTTAAAGATAGTGCTATCCAGTGCAAAGTTCAAAACAGGAGAAACAGCCTTGAGTCATTAATCTAAACCATTGCACCTCTGCATCTTAATGTTAGTACACATCTGCACCAGGTACAGAAAATACAGTATATTTACAGTTACTCAATTCTGCATTTCAATATCACATTCTTTTTATTTTGCCTAGCTGTGGAGCATGCCCTTATATTTTTTTAATATTGCTTTTAAATATTTGAATCCCTTGTTTTTGTGTAGTTATGAAGTATGCTCTTATATTTTATTTTATTTCATTTTATCTATGTCTGTCTGACATTCTAGCTATTTTTTTCAATTCCATATAGATTTATCCTTTTCACTTCAAACCACTTTGATCCCTTTACCACTTTTATCAATTAATTCTGTGTTTGCTCTTAGTAAATAACTAAATTGTATTGAATTTTTTAACTTTGAATTGATTTCTTTGAATTTCCCTCTACATATGATTTGTGCATTATCACAAATCATATGTCCTTGCTGTAGAGGCATTATCTGGAATTAAAATTAAGTACATCCTTATTATTTACGTGTTACCTTAGAGAAGTATTAGTTTTAGCTAAGTGTACTTCATACTCATATACATATATTATTATTTTCTTACACAGACAGGAATGATGTGGCTTGGGCAGTGGATGACTGGAAGACCCGAGTCCATCAGCATCTGTCTGAGCAGCTTGACACTCCTCTGGTGTTTCCTCCTGAGAACCTGGCCTTCTTCACTCTTCAGGATTTTGACGGCTTCCTTTGCCCCTGCGAGCAGCATGGGAGGCAGGGAAGTGGTGAAGATGAAGCCCGCAGCGTAGGAGCGTACTGTGTCCACCAGAGCACTGGTGCTGGCAATGTAACCACCCATGCAGCCGAACGCTTTGCCTGAAAGTGAAACCCATAATAAGAGGAGCACACACGCAACAGACTGGAATGTTAAGAAACATTTCCCCATCATCAGTGAGGCGTTTACCCACCCAGGGTGCCAGAGATGATGTCCATCTTGTGCATGACCCTGTCTCTGTCTCCAATCCCTCCTCCTCTGGGCCCATACAAACCCACAGCATGCACCTCATCCACAAAGGTGAGAGCACCAAACTTGTGGGCAATGTCACACATTTCCTCTAGTGGGCACACAGCTCCTGTAGATGACACATGGTTCATTATTTAACAGGTTTTATTTATGATAACTTGAAAAAGCTTGAAAACACTTTTTAATGTCTACATTTTTTTAAACAGGTGTATGAGTGGCCACTTCAATAGGTGGACCTGTTTAACCATTCACAGAGTAGCTAGTCAATGCATTTATACATGTAGACATGCTGAATACAAGCTGCTGAAGTTCAAACTGAGAATCAGAATGAGACAGAAAAGTGATTTAAGTGACTTTGAATATGGAATAGCCGTTGGTGCCAGAAACTAGATCTGCTGGGATCTTCATGCACAACCATCAGACAGTTATGTGTACAGAGAATTGTTAGAAAAAGAAAAAAACATCCAGTCAGCGACAGTTCTCTGCACAGAAAACACCTTGTTGAGACCAGAACTCAGAGGAGAATGACCAAACTGGTTTTGAAATAATAGAAACAAAACAGCCCATTAATTACAACCAAAGATATAAAGAGGACCATCTTTGAACACACAACACATTGAACCATGGGCAGCAGGTAGGTAGCTGTTTTTATTAGGTGTCCTGTGTACCCAATAAAGTGGCAGGTGAGTGTACAGTACACTAATGTATAAACTTTTCAGTAAATCTCTAAAATCAAAAAAAACAGTGAAAGAATGCTACAAAATCCTGCATGTACTTGTTTTACTTCTAAAATATATAGTGAATCATATCAGTTAGAAATATCCTATTACAACGAAAGAAGACACAGCATGAGCGTGTGTACTCACCATCCATTGAGTGCACCGTTTCAAAAGCAACGATCTTTGGAGTTGATGCGTCAGACTTTTCAAGCAGCTCTTGTAAGTGGCTGATGTCATTGTGACGGAAGACAAATTTCTTAACTCCACTGTTTCTTATACCCTGGATCATTGAGGCATGGTTGCCAGCGTCAGAGTAGATTTCACAATCTTCACAATCAAACAAAGAAAAAAAGAGAAAAAATATATAATAAATTCCTGTATGAATATGATTCAAGTTTTTTTGTTTTGTTTTGTTTGTTACAAACAAAATATTGATACATTATCAGTATTTCATTTTATAGCCAGTAAAGGCTGTCAACTGGTGGAATAAAATGGCACGAATAATATTGTACACTTAAGCAGGTTTAAGGTTTTATAAGGTGAACCTTCTCTTAATTTGTTTTTTTCCACCTGTACCTGCCTGCAGCCATGTTTTCAGCTAGAGGTAGTGTCCATCTACCAGGCAGGTCCAAACGTCACCACGGTCAGCAAAGTCAGTGGTGATGATGTCAATAAAAAACACTTCAAAAAACCTGAACTATCCCTTTCAAGCATTATTTAAAGTACCTGGCAACATTTTCGCAAGCGTAAACAAAGTGGAGTCATTGGCTACAAAGCAGGAGGTGAAAAGCAGCGCGGCATCCTTGCTGTGCAGGTCAGCCAGCTCCTGCTCCAGCTCCACATGGAATTTACTGGTCCCTGATATGTTTCGGGTGCCTCCAGCACCAGCACCATGCCTCTGAACAGTCTCACTAAAAAAGGGGAAAATGGGAGGAGTTCACTTTTGATTTGACATTAATCAGTGGTCAGAGATCAATGCTTTGTCCATCTACTTACATCACAGCCTGGGTGACTGTAGGGTGACGACTCATGCCAAGGTAGTCGTTGCTGCACCACACGGACACATCCCTCTTTGCACGGAAAGATTCAGTGTAGTCGTCTGCCATAGGGAATGAGGGAGCATGCCTGTTCACAGTCTTAAAGACCCTGTACGTGTGATCCGCCTTCTTGCATTCGATCTTCTTTTTAAAAAACTCGTCATATTGGAAGGTACCAACTGATAGGGGAAAAGGGAGAAGGGTTTTAAAAGGACTACAAAAAAAAAATCATTTTTTTTTCATAAATTGGTCATTGGGAATATTTCATACCTTCAGGCAGATTATCCTTTAACAGATGAGACACTTTGGAAGGTATTGGCTGAAAGAAGCTTTCTGGTACCTCTTTGTTAGCCTTTTCTGCCTCAATGAGATCCAACGTTGATATATTTACACCCATTTTCCCTGAGACATATATTTCAATCAATGCAAGTTAGTTTGCAATAAACTTTAATAGTAACTTATAATAATAATATAATTTTTGGTCTTTAGAGGTGACGTCTTAATCATAGGAAAAGTCACATCAGGGGAAATATGTAGAAAACAGTAAAAGTTAATAGAGTTTTGTTTCTTTGCTTTGAGTGGCTGCCATGTTTGCAGTTCTGCAGTTTGCCAGCTAATAAAGCAGATTAAGTTCCAAAATAACATCACATTTCAATTGTTTTTATAAAATAAATACCATTGAAATACAGTATTATAACTTTAAACATAAAAAAGAGTAAACACTACAAATGATGATTTATAATAACTAACCCAGGTAAAGATAAAAAAACAAAACAGTAAAATTATTACTTTTGTTGCCTGGTAGTAAGTCGTAATTTTATTTCTTTTTAAAAGGAGTAATGAAATAAGCAACTTGTCCAACACAGATCCCACATGTGACTCACCTGTTTGGAAAGACTGCATCTGTTTTATGTCCTCCTGCAGCTCCATGCTGGCTTCTCTTACTACCCTGTGGTTTTTCTGCTCTATAGCCAGGAAAGGACACTTGGAGGGGGCAGTCTGGCCAGCAGGTGGTGTGGTGTGTCCTTGAGGCAAACTTTGATCTGCAAAAGCAGGAGTAAATTCACAAAATGAAAAAAAAAATGTTCAAAATTGTCCAAATCTATCTTACTAAATCACGTGAATACGTGAGTAGTGGTTTTATTTTATTTTTTTATTTTAATTAAAGCTCACCCTCATGCTTTGAAGTATCTCTGGACACAGATGTCGAAGATGACAGAGCTCTGGCCAGATGTTTGGAGGCCAGGTCCATCATCACAGGGCACTTCTGGGCAAAGTTCACCAGTGACGACTTCCCAGCCATCTGCAGGTAAACACTGGGAGCCAGGGTAAGAAAAGGGCACCGGTGGAACACTCTATCCATGTGAGAAATTCTGGACCTAAATAGGGGGTGGAGGAGCAGAAGTAAAACTGTAGAATGATAGTTTATACATTAACTTAACAAATATAATTCACATTGATTATATGCGACATGTTCCAAGAAGTGTGGATACTGAAATACTAACATTATTAAACACTCACATTACTCAATATAAACAGAAAAACCTAAACAGTTAAAGATAAAAGATGACTGTCTAGATAGCAGTACAGAATATTTTCCGTAAGTGATGTTGATCGGTTTTCTCTTCGTTCCTTTTTTTTTTTTTTTACCTGAATACATCCAAGTCTACCTTGAAGAAACACATCAAAAATGTCTTGCGAAACATGACCGAACAGTATGGACTACAATTACCGACTCCTCACTAATCTGTGACCAGTGAGACCACAGAGGATGTTATGTTACAAGCCCACACCCACTCACTCACTGTCAGCTGTCCCTGACAAGTTGAAGGGGAAAGTGGGAGGCGTCTCTGTCTCTCTCTTACCTAAGACAGAGGAGTAGAGGAGCCATGTGTCTACTACTGATGAGGAGACAAATGTAACATCCCATAGATTACAAAACATGGGGTGGGTCTTTGTTGCAGAACATAACAGTCTCTTCTTTGTACCGTCAGACTTTCCACTGTCAATACACTGTAAACTGACCTTGACCCTCAAATCACTACTGAGAATATGAAAAGGCGGCTGGATCTCAATCATCAATATTTTAAAGTTTTTCATAAATTGTATCTTAAAGGTCCATTGCGTAAAAGTCAGTGACAAAAATGGTGAGAATGCGGACCGTCTCCAGGTCCCATTCGAGTACCAGAAAGGATGTTGTCCTCCTACTTAATGTAAAGCATTTCCACTTAGAAACTCCTAATGCTCAATGGCAGTGCATGATGGCTGTCCTCCATAAACAAAGACCCTTCATTACTGTAGAATTTATTTTCTGTAGTCTGCATGAATTTTTATTATTTAAAGAGATACAATTATTGAGTCCTTAATATCATCCAATTGTAACTTTAAAGAAAACATGGGCTTACATTTTTCCATAAACATGTCATTAATCCAATGTGCTGTGTAAATTGTTACTCATTGAATGAGACTTAATACTTTAAGGATAAACTAATGTACTCTATAGTTTCAGTCCTTTAGAATAATTAATACTGCACCACTGACAATGTTATCTACTGAATATTTAAAACCCTGGAGCCCATATTCAACATCTTTAAGAAATATGACTTGTTTGCACAATAAGCTCTTTAAAAAAATATTACGAATATTAGCTCTTGAAATCATGCATTTAATGGATTAACCAGAATCCAATTAAAATATACATGCTTTGTTCTGCTCACACACACACACACACACACCTCTTGCAATAACTCACCTAGATGATGACTTTTACAGAGTTAAGATGCCCGGGCTTCCTCATGTTTCCTCACGTTTCTCTTTGACATTAAAAACACACAGCAAACAGAAGACACTTCGCCGTTGACGTAGTTGTTGCGCGAGCGCAAGGCCACGCCCACTGCCGTGGAGTACTGTCAAAGATCGTCTATAGGCCAACAGGATACACTTTACGTTTAATAAACCGTGTCCATGAATAGCGAAATTCAACTCTAATTTCTTCACTTCGTTGGTCACCACTTCCAATACAGTCTTTACAATATTAACGTGTAAAAAGTGGAATATTTAGGTGCTGTAACTATTTTTTTGTTAGCTGACACTTTATGGCGCCTCTAGTCTATTAGATTCATAGAGAAATATAATATAGGTGCTTATATACATCTATAACTTCACCCACCAAATTATATTAAGAGGAGAATCATTAGCGGTACGAGCTTTGATTGTTCTGCTCATGTCAGTCTTTTAGGTCAGTGATAAGAAATCACGTACAACGGTGATGAAACAATGTGTACATCAAACCTACTGACACTGTGTGTTTCAGAACCTAATATACAATATAATGAAAATAAAGACCAAATCTATGATCTTGGTTGTCAGTAGGATTATAGGTGTTTTTAATATTATATTGAAAGAAAAGGAAAATAAAGACACTCTACCGGACAAACTTTGCAAACTAAACAAATGCAAGTTAATATATTAGATTTTTATGAAAAGGTTTAGGATCTTTCTTAAGTTTTGCAACCTGCTTCAGCACTTCATTTTATATTCCACTTGGGGGCAGCATTGCAATCAAACCCAGCCTCCATAGCGCAGCTTGTTGGGCAGGTAAATGCTGGTGAGGAAGTCAGGGGCAATGGTTGCTAGGGACTGGATTTCAGCCTTGACCTTAGTCTTCTGCATCAGCTCCATCTACAACAAGAGCAAATACACACTGTTCTACATACATGCAAGAGGACAGAGTGCAAACAAGCATAAATCATCAGCCTCCACAACAGAGAGACCATTCTGTGTCCTCAGGACCAATGAGTGAAGTCTGACACGCATTCCTCTGTGATGTGTCACATGAGTAAAAAGGCTAGAAGGAACACTTGTTTCCTTTCAAAAAAAGGGTCTGGAATCTATACAACATTTTGTATAGAGGACAAAAGGTGTGGTAGTTTAATGGTATGCGGTGCAAATAGGACTGAAACATTAAATTGATTAATCAGTAAATGAAAGCTAAATTAACTATTTTGATGATTCCACTTTCACCTTCTCAAATGTTAATATTTCTGATTCCTTTGCTCATTTATGACAGTAAACTGAATAACTTTGGTTGTAGACAAGACATTTGAAAATGTCCTCATTTCAACATTTTCTGACATTTTCTAAACCAGTTACTCCCAGAGACTGGGTCAGGATTTTTAGTGTCTTGGCTTATATTTGTGTGGGTTTGTCTAAAATAAGATACATACATAAAATGAAGGTGTGATAAATTTAACAAGCATATCTCTTGATTTACTTATTAAAAACAACATTAGGTGTTATGAGGTGAAGGTCGCAGTAAATAATCTAGTAACAATGACAGCCTTTTTACAGAAAAGCTTTCAGTTTCAACATCAAGACAAAATGATGTCTCAGTTACTTTTATCAACCTTTACTAAAGTTGATGAGCACTTTCCTCTCTTTCTTTTGCTCACCTCTTTCTGCCATTCTGGTTGGCTTTTTAGGTACGGTCTTTTGAAAAGGCTGTTGAGTTTGCTTTCATCTCTCATGGTGAGGGGGATCAGAGCATCCTCAGGAACCCGCAACCTAAAAAAACCAATTGTTGATTTTACTACACATGACCAAGTTAATTTCCTGAAGGTGCCAGCGAGCAGAAGGCAGTTCTCTTGAGTCGATGTTATTCCTTATATTTATACAGTATATAGTGTATATATAAATGTAGTGGGGAAGAACAGTATGGACTACAATTAAATACATGTCAAAAAGTCTGTTTGGACTAAATTTGTTTAAGGGGACATATACTTAAAATTCAATATGCACCGAGATGCTGTCACTAAAAGGGGAAAAAAAAGTGAGGCAACAGCAACAGAAACCAAAACAAACAATCTAAATGTCCCCAGAATATAATCCCAATTAAAGGCAGGAGAAGGAAGTATAGGAAGTAGTGAATGTTTAGTCCAAACCTCTGGAGGTCAGAGGGGAGGAGGCCTAGCCACATAACACTGGGGACGGTCAGACTGTGGGCCTCAAACGACATGGACTGTGGAAAAAACCCATACCCACACAAACACAAATACACCCAGTTACATACACAGAGACACAACATGCCTGTTTGCAATATACTGTATATACTGCAGTAGATAAACACAGATCACCAGCACTGTACCTACATGATGTGCGCTTATACCCAGCACACGTTCAACAAATTAACATAAGGATGATTTCACTACCATTACAGAGACAATGATGCTGTTTCCATCAAGCATTACAGTTGCTACAATGCATTTCCACCGTGGAGTGTATGGGCAGGATGGTGATAGCTGTGTACCTATCATCATATCAGTGTGACACAATGTAGCTTGCCATTAAACTACACGAAGAAGAAGAATATGGTAAAAAAGTGATATAGTAAACAAAGGGTGACAATAGAGGACATTAAGCATTTTAGGTTCTTTCTTCTTGGCATTTGGCTGTTTATCTCAAGAAAAAAGACAAGCTTTGTTTAACACGAGGCTGCAAAATCTGTAATTCTGTGTTTTTGATGGGATTAATAATAATAATAATAATCAAAATGACTCCAGTCCATGAAAGCTAGATAAAATAATGCAGGGTTCACAGTGTGTTGAGCTAAAAGGAACAGCTTACAATATGCATTCAAATGCAATGCAAATAACTGAGTTAACAAACTGTATCCAACTGGTGGAAATGGGACATAAAGTAATATTTTCACCCACACGTCAATTAAAACTTTCTCAGATGGATGTTGGCTCCATTTTGTAACTTAAAGAGGGGCATAATTACATATGTCAAACAGGAGACACTGAACAGGCCACATCGGATAATGTACAGTATAGGAATAAGTGGATTTGGAGAGACTCACAAGTGATCCATACTTGTAGATACACATGATCTCAATGCCTGGGAAAATAAAAGAGAGAGGGAGAGAGACACACTGCAATCACCAGCATACCAGAGCAATTATTCTCTAAGATGTGTAACGGAGCTTAGAACAAAGTAAAGCATTACATATGTGTCTTGTCATGCAATGGAAAAAGCGTTAAAGAGGTATGGAGACTGATGGAAACAGTCATCCTGCCTGCACAAGATCACACTAACGGGAATAATAACCAGACTAGACGATATGACAGGTGTTAACATCTGCTGTCTTAGCAGGACATGCAACCCTACTGCGTGTGTGGAGATGGACAGTCAAGTGTTGTTAAATCTGAGGAAATATGTTAAGTATGAGTGAGAGGGAAAACTGTTTTTTTCACTCCAACAGATGGCGGTACCATGAGGGTCAGCGTCCACCAGAGCAAAGATGGGGATGCGCAGTGTGTCCCAAAGCTTCCTCACCATCAACCTGCTGTTCAAATCTGGCACGCCTTTACCCTGATTCACAAAAAAGGGAAATAAAACTGTTGAGTTAACAGAACACTAACAGTGTCCACATACAGAAGACACAACACTAACACTGAATTAAGTTATTTTTAAAATATGGAAAACATTACAGGAATAAAGGAAACATACTGTGATTATGATGCAAGGAAAGAGCTTTGTACAGAAGTCGTCATCCAGCAGCCTCTGGAAAGTTGCATCCTTCTCAATGATCATGACAAACTTTGCAGATGATACAATATCTGAACATGCAATTAAGTGATTAGTTGTTTGGTCTATAAAAAGCTGAAAATTGTGGAAAATACTGATCTATATTTCCCAAAGCTAAAAAAAATGACTATTTATAAATATGTTCAGCTTTCTGTCGCAGAGAAGCAAAAAAAAAAAGAAAATATTCACATTTAAGAAAGTAGAATCACAGAACCTGCTTTTATTATATAGCAAAGCTCACTCAAAGTGATGTGTCAATTATTAAAATAGTTGGCGATTCATTTAATAACCTGCAAGAAGAAAGAAATGCCACACACACACACACACACACAAACACACACATACATACATATATATATATATACACATACATATATGTGTACACCACTTCGAGGCATGTCTATGAGAACAAAAAAGGGGAGTATACATGCATAACAATAAAGTAAAATTGTCAAATTCTGACAAAAGGATACTTCTAATTCCACTAATGTTTGATGAAACTGCAACAGCCTAAAAGAAACAGACATAAATATCAATTCAACAAGTTGTCATTCAAAAACATATTTCTGCCTTGTCATACTTCTGTTGTTGTGGTTGACTGTATGCTACCCTGTGGAGTTGATGGCACATGGTGCTGTAGAACCATTTCTGCAGATCTGTATCACATGTTCTGTTAGGACATGCAGAAAAGAGTTGCAATTCTGCCAAGTTCGTGTGCCGTCTTTAAAGTATATTGCTAGTGCCAATGAAAATGTTATAAATGGTAGTGTGACATAAATAAAAATTTGAGTACTTGCAAATATAAGAAATATTTTACAGCTGCTGTCATATATGTTGCATTTTGGCCAACTCCTTATCTACTGCCACACCTCCTAACTATTTCACCTCACAAACATGTTTGTTGTTGCATTGCTAATCAAAAGGAATTATATCAATGATTGCTCTCACATTGTAGAGCATTTTAAAACACATTTCACTAACAGCAAGTTTGAATGTTTTATTTGGGCCTTCTTAGTTACAAAAGAGACATAATGTTTTTATATCACATAGAATTATGCAAAGAAAATGCTAACAATCCAAGATGTAAGAGTGTAACGGATGATTGAATGCAGAGGGCAGTAGTGCAAGGATGCAACTGCTGTGAAAAAGAAGAGGAGGAATGTATTACTTCAGTATTAGCTGTCAATCACACATCTCTTCTCATTGAACTGTGCTCTATTTTATTCAAATGGGAAAATAATTTTCAAAATTTATATCCTGATCTAAATTGAGTTTACTGACAGTTAGGTAAGAATTCCTTTGTAACTCTCTCAATTTAATCCCTAAATATCAAAATATCCTCAGTAGTGCATTTTTAATGTAATTGTTACTGTTATGAGGACCTAACATTTTTTTATGATGACTATACTATACTTGTGTGTTCTCTATAGAGGTGGGAATCACAGGTAACCTAGTTCTCAGTGCACATTTATGTAGTCACATATGCACAATGACATTTCTAATTTCTGTATGTGTCCAAGACAAATTTCCTTATAGACAATAAAGTAAAAATTATCTTATTTATTACATTTCAGTCAGTGGGGCAGTTGGTGTCTGTTGATGAGACTTACTGCAGCGCTGGAGCGACAGTCAATCCTTGTGCCATCCTGCTCCATGTAACGCAGATCACCTGCGATCAGTCCCTTAGACGTGGCTAACTGTTGACACACAAGACACACAAGCACACCATGAACACTCATCTTAACCCAAATGTACGGTACAGTATGTAGACATACTTCTAACAATGCCTGTTTGAATTTTTTTAATTAAACTTTAATTAAATTTCAGTTTAATCAAAAAATATTTACTTCATTTTCTTCAGGTGTTTCTTGAGATACAAAGCAGAACAAGACAGAGTCATTAAAAAAGAACACATTTCATCTGTGGGACCTGAGGTGATAATATCAGAGCATTTATAAAAGAATTTTACTTTAGGTATTAATGTCTGAGTTGTGTATTTTTTTTAGCCATAAAATCAACACTTACCACATGAAGTGATCGTCGAGGAGCTTTAAGCATACAGGAGATATCATCGATGATGCTATCGACAGTTGTCTGTGAAGTAAACAGCTGTTTATTGTTGTAATAGATGTCTCTGTGGATAAAAAAATATTAAATATGAAAATATTTATGAGATTTTTGCACTTACCAGCAAACAAAAACAAACACACTGACAAGAATATGAATTGTATTTGCTTTAGTGATGAGTCATTAAAATGTGAACTGATGTTGAGTTGATAAATGACCTTTTGGTTGCATATGAGTTGCTCTGCACGAGTTTGTAGATGACTGAGAGAATCTTGAGGATCTGAGCTTTAAACAGAGAAAATAAAAAAAAAAGTACTATGTTGCATATCAACAGCCTTATGTCACAATTATAAATGTCTGAAATTGAGAAAAACATATTCTGCTCTTAATTAAGTTCTCCATGTGGTAAACTGATGCTCAAAAGCCTCTTTCAATATGCACTGTCTCTGCCAATTTGTCACCTAAAACTCTGGCTGTCTTTTACCACTGTTTGTGCAGATGCTGCAAATGTTTACAATGAATACAAATGAAAGCCACATGCTATGAAGGATGATACATTGTACAGGTTTTTTAGACTCAGAGGAATGTCTATTGTCAAGAACAGTGAAGCCACATATGAGAAAAAAAAAATGCGGTGGGAATATTTTCTCACCAAATTTGGTGACAGACGAAGGACAGTCACTCCTAATGGTGTTGACAGAACTTCCTGAATTCATCTGAAGCCCGATGGCACTGTCAAATCTTAAGTGGGAAGACGTGACAGAAAAAGAGATGGCAGTGTCAGTGGAAAAGACAAAAAGACTAAAAAAGTAGGGATAGGACAATACACAGTATTATAGTGTATTTCAATAAAAGCGCTGACAATAAGTTGACCATGGTAAATTTCCATATTGGGATAATCATGAACGGGAAAGATCTTTGATATTTTTCATGAATGAAAATGCTGTCTAGCTTGCCAGTTTGCAGTTCTAGTGCATCTTTACAGCCATTACTGGGCCTCATGATTTATAATAGTCTACTTTAAAATGTTCATTGATAAGAAATGTATTCGTAGTAACATGTCTGCATAAGTTACAACATTTTGTAACATGTTTTGGTGACATAATTTTGTATATAAATATAAATAATGCAGCATTAGTTGTGTGTGTGTGGGGGGGGGGTGGGGGGGGTGGGGGATCTTTTATCGCTTTGAAAAGTAAACGTCTTCAGAAATCACCTTTGAGATTGTGATTTGAGATTTGAAAGGGTTAAGCCAGAATGTGCTTTAAGATACAGCAATGTTTGATCCAAACAGGACTAGACAGTCTGCTTTAGACCTTAAGGTCTCTACAGCCTCATCACATTAAAGCCCTGTGAAAATATGTGTGCCTCTTTCTGTGTGTGTAGACAAATCCCATTCAATTTCTTATCTCTCTTTCATCTTTAAGCTGAGGAAGCTTCAAAGTTAAGTTTTAATTTAAGGTTGCCAAGGCGGTGTGCTTAAAACACCCCTTAGACAAATTTAGACAGGGCGCAAGTATATATTTCCTCTTTAAGTAAATTAAACTGCACTTGCGTCATCTTGTGTGGTCTCACCTCCCACAATAAGCCCTTATGTACGTAAATGTGTATTTCTTTACACAACTGTTTATCTTTTAAAACATCAGACACACCACCAATCTGGTGTGAAAAACGACTTCAGTGTTCAGTGTGTGGTGAGGAGGAAAACTGTTCATGCAATGGCATGTTGAAATAAAGTTACCTGACGTTGGCCCAGCTGGATCTGTTGGGTATGGCAAGTACAGGGGCTTCATCTTTGGACAGACTGACCACTATTCCCAGGATTACATTTTCAATACGATTCAAGATTTCCCTGCTGGACGTTAGGAAGCAAAGACAATATACGCTACCAGTCGAAGGTTTGGATACACCTTTGGACCACATTAATAAAAAGGTGTGCCCAAACTTTTGACTGGTGGTGTAGATGTGAAACATGAATAACTTGGAACTTTATTCTTTATTTACTCATTCCTTATTTTCTTATCAGGAGATTGGCAACCCTAATCTACGGAACAGGATTAGGGACAAGTGAATTTTACTTTTTGAAACACAGTAATTAATAAATAAATAAATAAATAAATAAAGCCAGACTTCCGAGATTAAATTTAGAATTCTGAGAAAAAAGGCATCTTAAAGTTAAAGACTTAAAGTCTTTTAAGACCTTAATGAGATTAAAGTCTCAGAATTCTGACTTTAATCTCATATCAATTTTATCTCAGAAGTCAGGCTGTTTTCTATATTTCCATTTTTTAAACATGTGGCAATCCTCTTTCATACTATTCAATTATTTCAACAATAAAATGTAAAAAAAAATGTGTATGTTTACTTTTGATAGCTAAGTACTTTTGGCATACACTGCATGTATTTTGGTACGCACTGTTTTATATATTATCCCAAACAGCTCAGTTGGACATTTTAAACATTCAAGGTTAGCATGTCTACATATCTAAGGCCTGTTTGTGCTGGCTAATTAGTCACAATTAGTAACTTATAATGCAGCGGATGTGTCACTTGCCCAATAATAATAAGACTGTGTGTAATGGATGAATAAAAGGCCAGTAGAAGTACAGTAAAGATTGTGCTCTTTGGTTAAGTGCATAACTGTTGAAGCAGAGAGAAGCTAACTAGCTTACGTTTAAAAAAGCTCACTAGCTTACGTTAAACTAGTGTATGCTAATCTTGTGTGGTAGCTGAAGTAGGTAAATGTAAACTTACTGACTGATATCTTCCTCCACGTGCTGGCTGTCTTTGATGCTGTTGAGCAACTGAGCTCGAAGTTTGTCAGTTTCAGAAAATAATTCTGTCGCCCCTGATGCCATTGTGCTGTGAATTATTATCCTATACTTTCCTAAATCATATCCAGTTGCTCACCTGGACCAGAACAGGTTGACTGATTGTCTAAGAGGGACCTCTGATTTAGGGACCATCAATAAATTCATTCATTTATTCATTCATTAACCTTTTTTTAAGTAAATCCCGTTGAGATTAAAAACCTATTTTGCATTAGGTTAACATAAAAACACAAATAACAAAATTATTTTCCAGTCATTTTCCAGTGATTCTGCCATATGTTCCATATAAATGGTGCAGAATGGAGAAAATCCCTTTTACCTACTGCATAAGGAACAGAAAGCAATAGATGATACTGTGAATGAAGAGTAAGTGCCAGTGCAATCAGATCGCAGATTTCTTTGTTTCTTTGTTTCTTTGTTTCTTTCTTTCTTTCTTTCTTTCTTTCTTTCTTTCTTTCTTTCTTTCTTTCTTTCTTACTGCAATTGATTTTTGCAATAACATAATAAACTTTTCATTTGAGCATTTTTAGGGAAAAAAAGATCTTTTTATACCATAATCTATCTATCTATCTATGACATACCTCCTTATATTGGACTCAAGTGTTTCATATGATTTATATTATTATTATTCCTAAAAGGTAGCTTTGTTTTTACTGTGCTGTGTGACCAATGTTAAATTGTCTTACAAACCTAAATAAATTAGATCTTTGTGTGTCCTCTATCTGATACGAAAATACAGCCACAGGTTATATTTACATCACTTAAAAGAGTTTCCATACCATGTGATTCAAATAGCCATGCATTTTTCGACTATTACTGAATTTGACCTATGCTCTATATTTAAATGATAGTCGTTGTTAGTCACATCATAACAAAACAGGTTTTGTTATTTTTTTTTTTACATGTTAAATCATTTCCTCCCTGCATTGGTGTGAGTATAATGCAGAGTTTCCAGCCTAAATACCCTGCAGTATTGTAAGATAGGTGTCCTCACATGCACAAAATGCCATGCAAAAACTTACAGTGCCAGCCATCTTCTTCAAGCTTAAGTGGACATTTGCAAGCCGTGTCCATTAATAATGTCCAGAAGTGTGTGTGGCCCACCTAGCACCTCACTGCTGTTATGTAGTAGACCTTTGCTGGTGGTGTTTATAAAAATTCCCATTATCACCCTCTGTGGTTATGAGACCCTTAATGCAAGCTTGCTACTACTTGTCAAAAGGTGTGTCTACTGCATTTGTGTTTCTGGTTGTGTTTAGTCTTTTCACTGTGGTTGGGTGGGGAATAATAGACTGAGTCTCACACAAACCAAACATATATTGTATCTTTGAGCCATGTGAAAGTGGGTGTTTAAATTATAATTTTGATTAAACTAACTGTTAATGCTGACCAGTATGTCATTGGGAGGTTTGTGTGATGTTATAAAAATATTATTAGTTTCTTCTTTTGCAGTTCACTTTAACAAAATGGACATTTCTTAATTAGTTAGAGTTGCTTTATGCTCCAAACATTAAAATGACACTGAATACCTACGATGTCCTGGGGGTGATCCACATATTGCTTCATCAACAAACCTTTCAGAGACTGTTTCTGGCTGTTTGTTGCATAATCTTGTTGTCAAGTCACTTTATTATTGAAACACAGACAGGCTTAGATTCTGTAACTATTAGATCATCCACAGTCCCCACCGTTCAGAATTGCTGGCAGGCATGCTGTGTGTTTGCAGAGGCACTGCAGTCTTCTTTTGCAGTTTGAAGGCCTGGTCAGAGTGTATGTGTGTGAGCCAGGATCTAAAGAGAAGTGGTCTGTGCCCATGACCTGACCCTGAATATTTCCTAAGGTGCAGCTTCACTAAAGGTCCCTCGTTCTCTTGAGTGGCTTTGGCAAGCTGCTTCCGTTGTAATGGCTCTTCATTTCTTAATAATTGCTATCTCTAAGTGATGAAGAACGACCCCTCACCCAAAGCGAAAAAAAAATTAACATGTGGAAGACCACAGGTTTTTGGGGTCATTTTTATTCTTCTGTTCCAGACCCCTGCTGTTCCTTTGGCCCTGGAGAGATTCGTGTCGAGTGCGAGGCCCTAACCTGAGGAGACAGAGTGCAACGAGTCATGTGCTTGTCTCGGGATGAGTGTTTGTGCTGGGCTGTAGGGGGGAAGTAAGGGCTGCAGGGTCAGAGGAAAGGAGTTGGGGGGGGGGGCACCCGCTGCAGGTGAGGGGGATTAGCTGCAGCTAGAGGCCCAAAGAAACTAAATACAGATCTGTCAACTTAATCTGCACAAATAGAAAACAGAGCTGCCCTCCCTTCACAATCCACATAGTTCAGCACATCCACCTCCTGTTCCTCTCTGCCCCCCTCCCTTAGACCTCGGGCTCTCCAGCTCCTCTGTTTCTCATCAGCTTTTGGGCTGAGCCACTCTGGCTATGCTGCCTCCTCTCTAATGGCTCTTCAGACCAGCGTGAGTCTGAGTTGACTGATCACCCAGGGTCATCTCTGATTGACAGAGCAACAGGGCATTACAGAGTGATGAGAGCAAGAGTCAAGAGGGCAAGGCCTCTCGCTGCACAGACAAGAATCTAAATGGGACTGCTGGCTAGAGCTGCATAGACCTTTATCAGGCCCTCACACCTCAGTAATGGATGCTGATAAGTATGTGGCTGGGTGCGGAGGCCAGCTCAGTGTCAATCCATGACTCTGCACCGATGACACGAGTGACAGAGTGCCTGAGTGATAATATCCTCCAATGGATAAGCTCCGCTAAGCTGAGAATTATGGGAAGCTTAACTAAAGCAGAATCTCTGACTGTCAGTGACACCAACTATAACTGATGGGTCTGGCTGAACTGCTGAGAGCTATGAATCAGATCCAAGCTACTCAGGTGTTCCACAGCACCATATCTGGCTACAGAGAGACAGAAGAGTAATGGGACACACCGGATATGAGTGAAAGTAGGTGCTGAGAGGTAGCAACGGGGATCCAGGCATAAGGTTGCACTTGCCAGTTCTAATTTGTATTTGGTTCCAAATAAAAATATTTCAATAAGCTCAGATATATTTTTTAAAAATATTATTAAATAGTTTTTTTTTTCTTTTTTTTAGGCAATGCAGGGATTTCCATTTTGCTAAGTATAGAAAAACTGTAAAATCTCTTAAAATTTTGCATAACTTTTGAATGCAGAATGTCTGTTATATTCAAATCAATGTCTAATGACTTCACACAATACTGATTAAACAAATCAATTCTATACACCTTTTTTAGGTCAAGACAGACAGAGGCAGCAGCACCATTGTGTGACTAAAAAAAACTGCGTTTTAGAAGTGAATTCTTGTGCTCTAAAAACCCAGTCATTCAACTGTTTGATGGAACAAACCTTTCTTGGCACAACCCACTCCTGCACAGTTGCCCTCAGCCAGGTTTGATGATATTGTTTAGAAGAGCCTAATTTAACATGAAGAACACAACATACAAATAATGTTAAATAATTTCTGTTCACAAAGACCCAAGGCAGAATAATAACATCAACCACAATAAAATCACCTGTAGTTATGCACTGCAGCCTTAATCTCTGTCTTTTTAGGCAAGGGCAATGGATCAAGGTTTTTGCTAAGCAGGCAACCTGTCGGGCAAAATCAGCAAATCCCTTATGTTTACTCACTCACTCATCGTCCTCCTCATGAGTGTCGTGGATGGGGCGCGGTGCCTAATCCCAGCTGACATAGGGCAAAAGGCAGGGTAGACCCTGGACAGGTCGCCAGTCCATTGCAGGGCCACACATAGAGACAGACCATTCACTCTCACATTCACACCTATGGGTAATTGGTTCTTAAAACTGATGCAATATGTGTCTTAAAAAAAAAAGAAAAAAAAAGAATGCGAAACTAAATGAATTGGATAAGGTCTTTGACAGCACTTGGATTCAATAATTCAATACTGGAAGCAGATTTCTTTAAAAATGCTATCAAGCCCAAATCTAAATGGGATACACAAAGTGAACTATTTCAAAGCTGTTTCATTTAACCACCCCCTCTCTTTCTTCTGCATGTCTCACAGCTGTGTCTCATATGTTCATGAGGCCCCTGAACGTGTGAGACACCAGAAGGGGAACATTTGCAATAGCTCAGCTCCACCTGGTTAGGCTGTTTTAACAGGCCGCTGGTTTGTGCAGTGCACACAGTGGGGTTACAGCAGAAACATAGACAAGGGTGGACAGGACAGGCAGACAGGGAGGTGGGGGGGAGGAAAAATATGTGCCTCCACCCTGTCCTTGCAGCACAACCCCACACTGCTTCATTTGAGGGTCAGTTTACCTTGGAATTTTTTTTTACCGTATTGTCTATTGGTCTGCTCAGTCGCCCCATCCTCCAAACCTCATCTGCCTCCCTGTGTCCACAGACCTTCAAAAGACCACTGCCTGCTGCTCTCTGAGGCAACACATGAAACAAATATTAATCTGACCTCTGACTGTATGAGCTGCTAAATAGAGATAACCAGCAGACTGAAAGAGCACAGACACTCAAAGGAAGAGAAAGATAGAACAATATTCGGTGGTTTTCTCATGTTGTGGGGGCGTGAAAGACTTTGCTGGGACTTTTTTTGCTGAGCTGCTGTGTGGTCTTTTTTGGCGCTCAGGATCATGCTACAACCTGTTGGAGTGGTTTATATTTGCACACACTGGAGGCTGTTGGAAACAGTGGATTATTACTATGTTTTTTTCAGATGTTGTGGGAGCAGTTCTGCACTTGAATATTGAATTTACTGCACATATATTCGGACCCTGCTGGCAAAAGTGAGTCCGCTCATCACTGGCCTGGCTGACTTTAGTAAAGGATGTCTTACTTTGCCATTTTATTGTAAATGGTACTTGACAGTGTGTATTACTGACTGTGTAAGTGTTACTGCTTCGATGTATTAATATAATATGAATTTTAGTGAAAGACAACAGAGAGAAAATGTATCTCTTCTTCTTTTGGCAGTTTGTTTTCTGTAAGAGTGTCTTTGACAGAAGGTTCAAAGACTGTTTGTTCTGCTTTTCTGCTTTAGTTCACCCTGTCAATGGCCTCTCAGTGTGGCTCACCCAGCCTGGCCTCAGCCTGTGCCCGCTGTTTACTATGACTGTCACCAGGCCCATGGAGGCACAAACAAAGGGGGGTCTGTTCTTATTGTCCTGCCCAGGATTGTCAGTCCATTTCTGGGCACAAACTGAGCTGAGGGTTGGGGGTTGTCATAGGACCACTGCAGCAAGACTAAGAGAGCAACAGAGTGAGTGTAAGACAATGATAGAGAGGGAGAAGAAAGTGAGGGAGAGAAAGAGAGGAAGATGTATAGTTATAACTAAAGCCAAGACCCTTTCATGTTTCCTGTTGCAAACTGCTGTAATGTAAACACCTGCGGCCATTAGCTGATTCTATCTGAGGCACCGGATAGAAATGTTTATATGTTACAGGCTACTACTGAAAGGCCATTTAAAAGCAAATACAGGATTAGATATACAGAATCAGTAGTGACAGCCTGTGAAAGCTTTCAGGCTTTAAGCCACATTGAACTGTCATTGGAAAAGAAAAGGGTAGTGGAACGCCTTTGAAGACAAGAACAACCACATTAAATGGGCAGGAAGGTGAGCTAAGTGTAGAATATCCCAAGACATGCTTTGCCTCCTTTCCTCCCTTCCTTTGTTGGCAATCATAGCTTAAGCTGTCTGGCAGCCACTCTTGCTGTGCCATTGAAGTCTAATTTTATTGTCATAGAAATCACCTGGCAAGCTGTAGCCCTAAAAGACATCAAGCACTGAACTTTTTAAACTCCACTCTCTGTGTAGTGAAACGTTTTAGGAGGTCTGTCAAGATAAAGCACTCATTTCTGGTGCGTGGACCATCTGAAAACCCATCTACCTTGGTCAGTGAGAGCAGAATGTACAAGAGGGTCAGCAGCATTCCATTAAAGTGTGGTACTTAAGAGGTGCTGGGGCCAGGGGGACAGATTGAGGGATGGAGCAGCTGCCAAACATCTGCACCCCTCTCTTGTAGCAGCCTGCGCTTTGTCTACACCACTGCCTTTGTCACAAATGTCTTGCTCCGGCAGTGAGGATAAAAAGCTTGGATATCTGCAAAAATGCAGCATGAAATGGCAGTCGTGAGGCTGTAATACTGCGTCACTGGACATCAACATTCAACATGATTTCAGCACTCATTCAAACAGTGCACCTGCAGGTCACTGGACATGGTCTCCAAAGATTTTCATCTATAGGCAAATAATCATACTCTCATCAAGAAATAGTTCCAGTTTTTTGTGCAGTTGTATGTAGTTCTGACAAATTATTAACAATTATTGCATCAACTGTGCTGCTTTTTCCATAAACCAGCTTGGGACCTTGACACTTTCATTGATAACATGATTGACACCAGGGAATGACTGACTGATTTCAGCCACTTAACAAAAAAGTTTACCTCATAAATTCTATGATCCAAACAAAGAATTTCAGACAGTCACAAATAATACATTTGAACTGAGTTTCCAGTCATATTGTATAAGGATGTCTCATGGCAAGAAGAGGTGGAAACATATTAAAGGTCACATGGAATGGTCTTCTCGTCTTTTTCTGAACCAGTGCCTGAGCTAATGCCCGCCCCCCAGAACACTGAGTCTCTTGTGATTGGCCAGCTACCAGCTGACTTGACTGTTCCGCGGTGCTTCTTCTTCTTCAGGTTCAATGTTCATGCCCATGACCAGGAGTAGCTCTTGGGGGGAGGTTTGTTGCATGGCAAATGTGCTTGTTACGTAACTAAACTCGACTTTTCAAAACCGCTTGCTTGAGCGCAGATAAACAGAGAAGCCCTTCTTTCTCAGAAGTGGCTGAAGTGTTTATTGTGACACTTTAATGATGTTTAGATACGGGAAGGACACAGGGACACACCAAAAAAAATTTGACTTTCCAGTGAATGTCCTGTTTAAGATGTTGTAGAATTAAAAAGGTGCAGATTTAGAGAGACTTTTGTCAAGTAGGTAAAATCTGTTTTTCCCTTTTGTTCCTGCTGGTTGCCATGTTATCAGTGAAAGTGAGTGTCCAGGTCCCAAGCTGGTTCACAATGCCCGCTCAGTGCTCGGGGATGAAAGCAGAATTGACAATGCATCAGTACCTCAAACAACCATATTTAGCTAAAATTAAACTCTCTTTTAAATGTGGTCTGTTATATTCTGTATGAGCACTAAGGACACTAACAGTGGAAAGTCTGTTGACAGTGCACATCTGTCATCACTGGAAACCAGGACAATCATCCAGGGAGTATGACTCGAGGGAAAGGAATGACAAAATGTGCTTTTTAATAAACCAAAGTATCATGATACAAATCTCGTCCTAATCCGTTTTGTATTTGCACATGTTGCCTCAAGCCTCTATACAACTGATAAGCGAAGGCCAGGATAGCCATCTCTCTCTCTCTCTCTCTCTCTCTCTCTCTCTCTCTCTCTCTCTCCTGCTCCTCCCATCACACAGCGCCTCCTCAGAGCTTGTTCGTGTCTCTCGCGGTCTGCTTTCAGCCTCCACGCTGCAGTTACAGGCTGCACTACAACTGGCTGGATGAAGGCAGAGTTCCGCGTCAACGCAATCTACCCAGAAAATCAATGAATAAAAGGCATCAAGGGTGAAGTTGATGGTACATGTGGGAGATTTTCCCTCAATATGAGGGTCCGTGATTGATTTTTGGATATTAAAAAAGGGCTTCCCTGTTGCTTAAAAGTTCAATATCCATTTCCACCCGGAGACTTTCGGCGAGCAGAACTGGTGGGCGCAATTACGCACGAGTACCATGGCACGGATTTTGGATAGACGCGCTCCAGCTTTCCTCTTGGTTTGGAGCTACTGCGTCTTGGCGGATTCCGCCTTTACGAACTTTAGTTTGGACAACGAGTTCCATTCAAGTTTCATCCACCGTCGGCTGAAGAGCCAGGAGCGCAGAGAGATGCAGCGGGAGATCCTGTCGATCCTGGGGCTGCCACACCGGCCGCGGCCGCACCTCCACGGGAAGCACAACGCAGCCCCGATGTTCATGTTGGACCTGTACAACGCCATGTCCACAGACGGAGGCGAGGACAGATACTCATACCCATACAGGCCGGTCTTCACCACTCAGGGGCCCCCGATAGCCAGCCTGCAAGACAACAACTTCTTGAACGACGCAGACATGGTCATGAGCTTTGTCAATTTAGGTAGGCTCCTCATTCTTTTATTCTGTGTGACCAAAACTATCGAACACTATTCAGCCAAAGCAAAATAAATCCCTGCATCATTAATGGTGATAGTATGTATTTCACCTGTTGCAAACAGCACTTTGGTCATAAAATGAGCAGTGTGTTAATTATGATCACAATCACAGTCTCAATCACAGTTTTGGTTTACCCTATTTTATAACGTGAACTGTATAAATCTGTTCTTGTGATCCCTTAAAAACTACTTAAATCCACTGTCTGGGTTTCATTGTCACTATCAGGAAGGATTATTCCACTTGTTGCATGTCACAGCTGATTTTTCAAAGCATACCAACAATGGTATTTCACTTTAAGGTTAAGTGTCAGATGGCATTAAATCTTGTGACTAGCAGCACTTACATTTTTATGATGTCACTCCTGCATGTGCACACAGGAGAAGAGCACAATTACTGTGTTCATGTGAAATTGTTTACAACAGTTATGCAGCTAAAATCCAGGAGTGTCACATTCCAGTGGTCCCTCTCTGTTAAACAGCTGTGTAGCCAGCTAATGCTCAGGTACTGGAGCCAGCAACTAATATGTCAACCATGTGTTATCTAAAGAATGAATAAGTCAACATCGTAATGGGTTCATGGTGCACTGGGTGCTCCCTTCACTCTAATCTGGAGCTTTAGACACCCAAGAAAATAATGCCACTCAGTGATAATCTGAGCTGAGTGTAGTCAGTTGATTTGATTCACTGTGTTGTAACATGCTCATCTGTCCAATATAATAATTTTCTCCTTCAGTTGATGGTTGTTTGGTTGAAGACTATGCTTATCTAATCAGCTTTGTTATCAAAAGTGAACTGTTTTATTGCTGTCACCAACAGTCAGTGGTTGTTAAGTGCAAATTATCACACCATAAGCAGGAGGTGTCAGGTTTATGAATACACACAAAGTCATAAGCACATTTGCCCAGTAAGTCATTCAGTCTCAGCAAATTATGTTTAATCACATGTTCCCAGATGAGAATACAACATGTGTCCTATATTTAGCTTAAAGGTATAGTTCAGGATTTTTGAAGTGTGGTTGTATGAGGTAATGACAATATATCAACAAAGACATTATGTCAATGCTTCTGTGGACCCACCAGGGAGCTGGGCACTTTCTGACAATATGGTTGCTGGTAGGGACAGGAGGAAAAAAATTAATAAAATCTACACCTGCTTAAGTCTTTGATATCTCAAATATGTTTGATGTTATCTTGCCCTTTTTGTGTGGAAAATTAAGTTTATAAACTCACTCTCCCACACCAAAGTCCATAGAGAAAATCGTCGTTTTTAGCTCACCGTGGCAGTTTGTGTCACTTAACTAGTGTATGTGTAATATGTGAGCCTTTTGTTAAGTGAATCAATAAAAGTGGATACAGTGGGCAAAGTGGCTCTTACAAGTTGCCCTCCCATCTTAAGCTGTGTCAGCATGTTTGGTCCTTGAGTTTTAGAAAATCGGTCCTGGAAAGTCTGTGAAAAGTCATTGAATTTGATGTCAACCAAGTTGTGGGAACCCTGCCTAATACGGCCACACTTCAAAGAACCTAAACTATGTAGTTGTGTATAAAACAAGCGTTACAGTAAGCAGTTGTCTCAGACGTGGTAGTTAAATGTTTGCAAACCAACAGAGTTTTAGTATAGTTTTACACAGACGTGGGAGTTTAAATTAAATCCTGGAAAGATCATTGTCGGAACGTCTTGGCAAGAGAGAGGGAGGTGACACTGGCTCCTCCGCTGCACTGTGTAATTACTGTGGGAGCTGCTGCATTGTGACTATTTTAGACAGGCAGTGACACAGATGGATTTGACCGCAGAGGCTCACAAAGTCAAGGGCCTCGCAAAGTCAAGGGCCAAGTCTGAATTAAGGGAGCTTTTGAGAGAGAGAGAGAAAGAGCGATGGGAGGGATAGTTTATTACGTTTGTAAGGATGATTCCCAAAGTGAAAAGGAAAGCTGAATAAAAATATGTCACATAATTATTTATTTTCTAATTAGAGTGTCATTGCACATCATGACACACATGTAGTATCCCAAGCAGGTGTGAGATTGCATTTTTGTCAGTGGGTTTCTCTTAGGGTTAGGGTTCTCTCATAGTACACCAAATACATGTATAGATCCACAAAATTGAATTCTACTGGTCAAAAAACCTAATCGTTCAGCTTTTTGATGGGATAAATGCTTCTTGTCCCCACCCGCCTCTGCACTGCTTCTGAATATGCATAAACACACCTTCAGTCCGGTACGATAGCATTTGTTCACAAACACCAAAGAGAAATCACCAAAAGTTACACACTGCAACTTTAAAACAGTATATTATATACTGACCCTATAAGCAACATAGACAAATCAATCAAAAAGACTCATTATTTCCTCTAATACATTACTTCCTCTCCACATTGGCTTGTTAGGCTTGTTGTTGGTTTGTTTTCCTATTTAGGTTTTCTGAGAGCAAAATGAGTTTGGCTTGAATGACAAAATCTTCCGTGGCATTAAGATGCCAAAGGTACATCGTTCAGACTTTGGTCCAAGGCTTTCTGTTTCCTCAGAGGCCTACTCTCTAGTAGAAGTTTATAATTTTGCTCAAATAACATGAACACAATATTTTCACTTAAAGTAAAAGACTTTGATGTGAGAAGGAAAACGTTTATTTTTTCCTCCTTTTTACTCAGGTGAGCTTGTATACTTGGTCGTAATTTTTAATGAATACTGCGGACTCCACTGCCTCTCCACTCATACAGCCAGAGTGGGTGTGGGCTTTAGGACAGACCCCAAGCCAGGGACGCCCTCTCACACTGAGTCATGTCAGTGTAAAAATCCAGCTGTGTTAATGGTTAACAGCATCTTCTCAATGCACACTGCTACACAGAACAAAACAGGCCACAATGGGCAGGTGCTGGACATGACAGCAAGTTAACACAACACACACTCACTCCCTGACTCTATTCAGAACATAGAAATACTGTATAGTGATCTGTCTGTCCCTCTGTCCAACCATCCATTAATGGTTACTTTATCATACCCAATGCACTCTGGCAACATTAGCCCTCAGCCACTGTAAATTAAAGCACTTCCTCCTTAGCAAACCACAGCTTCCAGGGCTTCCAGGGCTGTTTTGGTCCGAGCTGAGCTGCAGTTCAGTTTAGTTCATGTTAAACTCGCACTCCACTCACAGAGGCTCATCAGACTCTGCCAACCGGGCACATACACAAACATTCATAATGCCCAAGCCTAAAATGCCCATTCACTCATCCCAGACCACAGGAAAAGGCTGTGACTTAAATGTCTGTTATTTGCATCCTGAATGACTGAAACAGTAGCAACATCATCATCATCATCACCCGTGTTTATGTTTGGGTGAGGGAGTGGGGGCTTTTACAGTCTCTTACTGTAAAATGTTATCATCATGAGGTATGTAATGTAGTCACCATTATCATCCTCATCCTGTTCTCATCCTGTTCCCATGAAACTGTGCTTTGATTAACTGAAGCTTTGGTGAATGTGAGGAGAAGAGACAACAGCAAGTACATGTATTTTAGGTCTAGTTAAAAAATCAGTAGTGGTTTAGCTGCAGTCAACAGATTCATATTGTGTTGATTTGGTCATAATAATCTATTGTTCTTTAAAAAAATATTTTATGTAATTCTTAGTTAACATAAAGCAGGGAAAACCTTCAAAGCCATCACTTTACTTCCTTACTTTGTGCGCAGCCCTGACCCCTTTGAGATGTCGAAAAGATGGATTTCATGAACAATGTATGTGAGATGGGTCAAATTTAAGTGTATAGATGTTCTTTTGTAAGGAAGGAACATGTTTAAATGTGATTTGTTGACAGTACAACAAAGTACATACAATATTATCAGCTGTAAGCGGAGTTTGGTCCTGTGTTAAAAATGTAGCCTTTGTTTCACAGTCCTGGTATAGTGCATGCTGACTCACTGAAGCACTTCAATAAAATCACACATCTTACAGTTATGGTCTGCAGTTTACTTCTCAAACACTTTGTATCTAAATTGTTTTCGTTACGCATCAAAAAATAGATATTTATTTGTAGCTCTTGCAATAACACAGTTAACTGGTCTATTTCATTTGGACCTAATATAATGAATCACTGGCACATAAACAACAGAGCTTGTACTGTCGGGGCTGATGGGATGGGTTGGTGTTGATCAGTTGCTAGTTTTCTTACTTTTGAACCTTCATTACCTTAGAATGAACCTTTATTTTATATCGACACAGGGAGCAAGATGTCTTTCACACAGTCTGCCACAGTCTGTTTTATCTCCACAACAGTGGTTTTAGTGTTTGCTTATACATTTGTACATGATATGATGGCTGATCAAGATTCTCTTGCTTACTGGATGCTACTAAATCAATACACTGACCCTTTAATTGTTCAGTGTTTAAAGTCCACTGTGTAACTTTTAGGATGACTTATTGGCAGAAGTTAAATTATTACCCACAACGATGTCTGAATGAGTGTATAATCCCTTTAAAAGCCGTTTATATCCACTTCCGTCAAGAGCTTTGCTTCACGCCATGTTATAAAATACACAAACAAGAGAGAAATATGCAAACAAGGAAGAATGGTTCGGCAGACATGAACCAAATGCATTAACAAAAAAAAGAAGGATCGGAAATTGAAAGAGTTGTGGTAAAATGTTTGTATGCTTCCTGAGTCCTCCATTTTATGCAGTTGACAGTCTCACCAAAAGATGTCACTATTTCTTACACAGTGGACCAAATGATATGTTTCACCAAAATATAGTAAAAAAGCAAGTTCAAATAATAAATCATTAAAAAAAAAACAAGCAAAGCTCTGCTAGTTTGTTTCTCTTGTTGTTGCAGTATTTAACATTTGGTTCGTCATGATCTCACAAAGTCTAACTCATTGAGTTTCACATAGTGAACAGTTATAGTGTTGTGTGTCAACTGATATGTAATAAGATGACGCTGTGATCAGTGAAGGGAGACGTATCATCCAGACTAGGTGGGCTGAGTGA
Organism: Brachirus orientalis; assembly: GCA_016785285.1. Taxonomy (NCBI): domain Eukaryota; kingdom Metazoa; phylum Chordata; class Actinopteri; order Pleuronectiformes; family Soleidae; genus Brachirus; species Brachirus orientalis. Next base: position 3,355,868 of record JAFBJR010000570.1, read on the forward strand.
GTCATGTAATTATCGTATGCGTTACCTTAGTGACCTGACGGGGCAGCACCTGGCACTGTCTACTCCCATAACAGCTGCCAACTCTTTCTCTAGCTCTCTCTTTCTCTTTCTCAGCTTTAGAGTAAGTGTTAAAAGGAAGGTAAAGGAGAGCAGAGATGGGAAGTGTCGAATGGGAAAATTAGTTTGGGTTTATTACAGACAACATTGTGTCAACACCATTCTAGATAAGTGGAGCTAAAGTTGTAACTTGACTATGCTGTTAAACTAGACTAGTGTCTGAAATTTGGTAGGTGGCGATACACCCCTTTTGCTCCATTCCGTTTTCCTGTCAACCATGAACTTTAAAATATTCAGTTCTTTAAGCTGACAGAGCATACATATGATCGCCTAGTAAGTCCCACAAATATACCTGGATTTCATCATGCTTTTGTTGCTGTTGCCTTGTTTGTCAAACTCTGGTCTGACTGAATGTATACATGCAAAAGTAATGTCAACATTATATGGGATGATTTTAAGAAATTTGATTTAATACCAGATTTTAGTCCGGTTTTAGTCAGGCTAACAAAAAAATGTGTTTTTTCTAATGTAATTGTAAATGCAATGACTGGCATGTACACACACACACAGTTGCGCCCTCAGATGGAGTCATGTCACAGTGCAGTCACATCAGAGGCGTGCTGCTCTGATTGTTTGATTAATTTTGGTCCACATGTTAGAGTTCAAATGAAAAACTTTAATATCTTACTCACAAAAATACTCCTATCCTCTTCTCTTCTTTTCATTTTCTCCCCACCCTCCTCTCTATTGCTCCCTGCATTCCTCTCCTCAGTGGGCTGCCCGTGGTGCTGAGGTTAATACAGATGTTTCCCTCTGTCTGCAGGCCAAAGCAGCTGTGCAGTGAAACTTTATCTTTTCAGAGTCCAACAAGTAACCCCTCATCTCAACCTCCACCATCATGTCTGGACCTAGCTGTCTACAATCCGTCCCACACTCAGGACCATCCGATACCAAATTTCCCCCGCCTACCCTTCCTGAACCAACAGTATTGATTATCAGCGCTGGGCCTCCAAGTTTTAATTAGTTAGTTATCATATGGTCCCAGTAGTGTTGTGGGGGGTTTAGTCTCCAACCTCCTGCTCTGGTCCTCACCTCCAGAGGTTTAAACCTCCTGTGCTCCCAGACATAAAACATTTCAACACTTTCTCAAGTTCTTCTGTGTGTTTTTCTACTCCACCTCCCTCTCACACATGCTCATATACACATATACACACGCACACTTTCTCTGAACCCAAAACATTGCTTTCCCTGTCGCAATCACTCATTTCTCTCATAAACACACACACAATCACATTTTGTCCACTCCTGACTTGTTGATTGGATGGATTTGTCTTTGTCACCGTGTCTCCCGCCAGAAGCTGTTGTTCAGAATGTGGACAGGAGGACTAGAAAATTAAAAAACGAGCCTATGTCAAAGGCCAGTTTTGACTCTGCACATGCAGCTCGTCCTGAACACTATTAGTGTGCCTCTTTTGTCATCAAGATTTATGCTGTTGCTTCCGTGTACACTCCCAGTGGACTGAAAGCACATAGATGTGTATGTACATGTGCACATAGAGAAATGCACATGCTATTCTTTTGGGCCAAAAGGAATGCTTCTGGAGCTAATTAGTGTTATTGAGTGCATGTTTATTGCCTTCTGCTGGACAGGGAGTGAGCAGAAACAGAGGAATGTAAGACTTGGTACAGATAGTCCTGCCTTCCTGTCAGGTAATTTCTCTTAATGCTCTCTGCGATTTGATGTATTGTGTTGAGGCCCAGTGTGTAAATAAATACTGCAAATGGAGACAAATAATCTCTCCTACTCATGCTTCGAGCAACTTTACAATGTCTACAGCTGGTGTGATCCAAGATAGTAATGTTTTGTTTTGTTTAGTTTTTTCTACTTTGCTTTGATTCACCTGTTGAACCCATGAGTCCAGAATGACATCTGGCTGCTCATAGCAGAGCCTCTGTGCTCTTGGCCCGGCTGAGGCACTTGCTGGGAGAGATGATGAAACGCACCGCGGGTGGGACTTGACAATGTGGCGAGTGGTCAAAAGGCCCAGATGTACTAAGCAGCAGGCGTTCTCGCTCTGCTCCCATGATGGACGGAGCCTTCTTCAGTGCCAAGAATGCTGGACTCCTTTTAGCTGTTTTAATTACTTCAATAACGTTTTCGTCTGTCAGAACAGAACTCCAGTTTTTGGTTAACGCTTATGATTTGCCGCTCAAACAAATGAAGATTAAAGGAGATATATGTACAATATGTACAGCAGTGACCATCAGTGCTGGTGCTGCAATCTCCAATCGACATGTTGGAAAATTGATACATGGATATGAGGAGCTGCATTTATACAGGACTGTCCACAAATCCATACACATGCATAACTGTCCCACCATCTGTTTGTTGAAACTTTGAACCTATTTGGTTGATTTTCACGTGTCAGCAACAGGTGGGAGGTTTATCATATGATGAGAAGAGGCGGAAGCGGCAATGACAGAGTGTAAAAAGAGTATACACTGTAAATATCTACCAAAAACATGTGAAAGAGGGAGTGAGAGAGCGTCAGCTAACCTTGACTAAAGCTTTTTGTTTTGCTTCTCTGTCTGGGAGAAAATGATCCTCACTGGCATGTCTGTCTTTAACTTCCTCTCTGCTTTCAATCATCTTTATTTTAAAGCATTCCCATTGCACACCCTTGTTTAGCTTCTTCTCTGGTCAAGACATTTTTAGAGGGACTTTTTAAGGCCTTTTCAGTTTGGTAACCTTTTCTGACTAGTAGCTAGAGTGCACTGGTGTTTAAGTAACTCTGCTGGCAGCCCAGGTGTTGACATGTTCTAAACTGCATTATTAGGTGAGTGGCAGCGTTTAGAGCAACAGACCAGAACATAAACAGAATTCACAGCCCGCAAATAAATATTTAAAATCTAAATAAAATGACTGTACGATTGTTATCAGTGAAATAAGTATTTGATGTTTAACATGTTTCCTTAATCTCTTGCAATTTATCATGGTGATTTTATGACCAACATAATACATTTCTTCTTTAAACACGAGAGAAGAGGAATATGTGATAGAAATTGAGATGACAGAAAAGTGCAGTGAAAAACAGAATGAACGGTGCTTCCACACACTTCCTTTTTATCTGGTTTACTTTGGCTCAGCCTTATCAGCGACTGGCAGCGCGTAAGACTCCCCTGCACTTCCATGTACCAAAGGTACCAAGCAGTGTTGCTGAGAGAGCAGATGTGGGCCAGAGCAAGCCTGAGATCCTGGGACCGACAGCTTCACTGCACTGCAGCAAAAACAAATTAAAGTTGTCTTTGCTTTGTACGAGGGCACTGACAGGACAGAGGGGAGAGGAGGAACGAGATGAGAGGACAAGAAAGGGCAAGAGAGCGGAGAGGTGGATCAGTATGTTGTGCATTTTTCTCTCTCATTATTGCTTTCCCTTGTGGAAACATAGTGCGATTTAGAGCCTTCGTGCTAGAGTAGCTACGTGTGTGTTTGTGCATTGTAAAACACTTTTTAGAGTCACCTACCCTGCCCAGTCACCAGCTGCACTGTGTGTTAGAGCGGAAGCTCATAATACTGACCAGATTCCTCACCAGGCTCCGGCAGCCAAATCAAAGCTTGTAAAAGCCAAAGCAACAACTGTACGCAAGCATTTTTATGATAAGTGATGAAATATTGTGAATAAGTACCGTGGAATATGAATTGCATGTGGAAGGTTTTTGAAGTATTCATTTAGGCAAGTGTGCAGCTGTCTTTCCCTTGTGTTTCCTCTATGGATATTTTGTTAATTTTTAAAAGGAATGAGCTGTATTCAAATAGAATAAACAACAATCTGATAAAATCTGTGCCAGTGTGCTTGCCCCATGTGGGGTGAGGGAGTAAATTATACACAGTATGTACAGTATATACATTTTAAAAAGAAATCTATGTAGACACCGGAAAATGTGTGTATTGTATGTGCATTTTTCCTGTGGTCTATAATAAGAGGTGGCTTGGCTGGTCATGGAGGGTGTGGCCCCTGTGGCCACCAAATTAAAGAACATAAAAACAAGGGGATGAGGGGAAGAGTGAGTGGGGGAAACTGAATGGCTGTGGTTTCACGTCTCTGACTTGCAGCTAAGGGAAAGTGCAGATGGTCACAGTGACATTAGTGCAGAGAAAGAGAAAGATCCCTCACTGCTTGGCACAGATCTCTCCACACTCTATCCTCTTCTCTCCTCAACACATTGCATCACACCGCAAAACAATGACCACTGGGAGATTTAGGATGTGGTTTTCCTTTGTTGTTACTGTTGCCTTTTACTAATGTACAATCTTTCCTTGGCAATCTTCTGAGGAAACAAGATGATGTCTCAGTTCCAGTTTCCGAGATGACTCAATTTGCCCTGTAGGACCTTCAGTCATAGTGCGGGATCTTCAGATTAAGGGTGGACTTGTGTTGTTTTTCTTTTTCCTTTTTTTCATAGTCAATGCTAAAAATTAAGAACAGCTTCACTATTTCTCTGATTTGCACTTCTGAGCCAAATTGTGCCTGAGGCTCCTGGTAGGTATTGAAATAATTGTCTGCCATAACCTTAAACTTAAATGACAGTCTTATTTTCAAACTTAAAGAGACAGTTCAGGTTTTATGGATTGTGGATGTTTAAGGTATCGGCATGCTTACATCTCTTGTTTCCATGACCCACACTCACTCAACATGCTTGCTTTTTTCACACTTACACAGACTTTTCTGGCTGTAAACTAAAGTTTGTACACCACTCCCAACCTGCAGCAAAGTCCACAGGGAAAATCAGAAATTTTACATCATGGCACACTAGTGCTCCATCGGTAAGTTCAAGTGTATTATCTTGTGACTTTGTTGTTGTTGAAATCCTTTGGTCAGATTTAACACTAATTTACCAAACTAGGCAGCAGGGGACGAGCAGCTCCTGTGTTACTGAAAGCTATAAACTGTTTTCTCAAAGGACTTTGGTGCAGGAGAGGGAGTGGTCTGCAAACGTCAGTTTCTAGCCAGAAAAGGCTGTCGACTGGCGATGTAAATAAATTCTGGGAAACAAATTCTTAAAATGTCATTGATTTAATCAGGCATATATTTTTTTAGGTGAGCTTATTGTTAGGTGGCTAGAATGTGATTTTCCTTATATGTTACACATTTTCATTAAGTCAGTGTCTACGAGTTGCATGAATTGTTCTAGGCACTAGCAGTGTGTACAGGCCAATCAGCTGTATGTAAGACATTTATTGCGTTTCCATGCATGTTAAAAGTCAGATTTTAGTCGGACTAGTGCGATAATTCGGTTTTCATAATGTAATTGAAGCTTGTTAGCCCAACAAAATCAAGCTAGTCTTAGTCGGACTAACATACCTGGATAATGCAATTCATAGTGCGATTACTCCTGCATGTATCTGTTTAGTTGGACTGGAGTCGGACTTGGCGTTGTGCACATGCACCAAAATCTCATCCCCGGCCTTTGACTCGGAAGTAGAAGGAGACGACGTATAAACTGCAGTGCTGTTGCTGGAAATCATACAGACAACACGGCAACCACAAGAGCCATCTATATTTGTATCATAATTAACATGGACAGCATGTATGAAACATACAGAACCACAGCATGGTCCATCTCACCGTCTATCTTGCCATTCGCTGTTTGCTTTTCTGATACTGATTCGGTACTGATTCAATACCCACTAGCTTATAGAGAGATACGGCACCACCTACGTACGTGGAGTCAGACATACATGGCCAGTAATTTGATTTTCTTCTCTGCATGTATACTCTGTAGACTGCAATTGTCAGATTGCCTGTCTTAGTCGGACTACAGCCTGACCTCGATTAAACTGTGCATGTAAACATACTGACTTTAAGTGTTAGTACCTCATAGAACCACACTTTAGAAAACTTCTATCCCTTTAAAGTGATTGGAACATGCTGCGCTAAAATAAACCTTTACTTTGTTTAGAGGAGTCCACTGTTACTCTGTGCAGCAACACGGGATGACGTTAAAAAGAAAACATTGCAAAAAAAAAAAAAAAAAAGGTAGAAAAGCACAGCACAGCGAAATGGGCTTAGTTTACCTCTATGCAATTAGGTGATAAATTGATTTTATGCTCCGTGGTAAATATGAAGCAGCAGTAACTTACTGGAGTCGAAACAGTTGGCCTGGCAACAGCTCCCTGCCAAAAAACAGTCCAGCATCTAACCCCCATGTGAATTCTTGTTTTTACATTTAGTCTGTTTTCAGCTACTAAGCTACCCAGCTGCAGTTTCACATTCAACAAATCTCTTGTCCATCCCTCTGCCAGAATATGTTTTTTTTAATTGATGACATATTAATTTATACTAAAATTATTAGTAAAAAGTACCTGGAAAAATCTAGAGCAGCATGGAAAGGCTTTATAGTCGGATACATTCCTGTGAGATTCCAGCTGTTGCATATCCCATGTAGAAATCTCTGGTCCATGATGCCCAGTGAAGCATGAGTTGGAACCCAGCACTACAGTTTATGAGTGTAGAGGGTAGTGATGATGGCTGCAGTGAGACAGACACAGAGAGGTCATTAATGCTGCTGTGGGTATATCACAGCAGACCGCTGGGTGACCTCCAGGTCAGAGAACTCAGTAAAGTTTAGATTTACTGAGTTAAGACTCTTCTTCCTGTGATTATCGCCTCTGCCTGCAGCACACAGGCTCAAAGGCATCTGTATGCGATAGGGTGCACATACAGACACACTGTGGTGAGTTAATGACCGTTAACTGTAAGTTAATGCATGAAATGCCATTGACCCTCTTCCAAGGAGCCAGAGCTGTCAGGCCCTACAGCAGCATAAATATATCACACAGGCATGATGTCATCAGAAGTCACCAGAGGGCAGGATGTTTCCTAACGTGGTAATCGTCCTACCGTGGATACTCACCCAGTACCCAGGAGATTAAAACCTTGCTTACTCTTTATAGAATAAACATATTGAGCAATCTACCCCTTCCATGCTTTTCATTCTTCTTCCCTTCTCTTGTTTTAGCTTATGGAAAGTTTTACCTACTTATTTCTGCTACTGTACTTGAGTTACTTTTTAAGTAGGAGTGTAAGTTTGATCATTATAGTGTATCAATCTTTTTTCAGTAATACAATATTTTTAATGGATGTCCAGATTCCATCATGAAAGAATGTGATGCAGATTTTAATGAACTACTACTAGGGCTGAACATTTAGATATCTCTTTTGCAATAGACACGACCCAAAGTTTATACTATTATGTATAATGAAAAAACCTAAAATGTTTGGGATGTTGGAAGTAATCCATATCTTTAAGGTCTTATCCTCACATTTGAATATAGATACATTAATATTTTGATGGTATATCATGTGTTAAAGCTCAAATATGTTTTAAAGCTGTAAGAAACTATTAAATAGAAGCATGACTTAAAAGTCTATATGACAAATCAAATCATAATCACAATATCTGGCAGAAATTGCAGTTAGATTATTTCCCAGAATCTTTCAGTCCTATTTACCACTTTACTCTTTGGGTATCAGGTGTGGTGTTAGAGTTAATGGCCTCTACAGGGAGGCATCTAGTGGTTCCCACAGTTCACTCAAAGGAACTGAAGGTGGGGCGAAGCTTAAGCCATCACTTTAGGGAAGTGAGAGCAGTGCCAGGGGTGAAACACCCCCCATCCATCACCCCCACAGAGAAGCGGAAGCGTGCGAGGCTTGACTAAGAAGTGTGAGGGTGCGGAACAGACACTTGGGCTAATTCGAGCCGTCATATCTGTCTGCTGCTGCTCTGGAGCCTGAGGTGTCAGAGAAGTGTCTTAGGTCCACAGGCCTGGGACGAAAGGGGGAGGGGATGAGGGAGCAGAGAGGGAAAAGAGAAGAAAAGGAGGAGAGGGACTTACAACTCTAGGCTGCATTCACATGAATCTGTTTTCATTTAAAGATGCATAAATTCTGCTGAAATCTACTATTGTTGTTTCTCATTAGTAGCACTTTTCTGAATCTAAGCAGTCAACTGCAGAAGAGAGAATCAATTTCCTGTTCACACCAGGATGCACATAGTGCAGCCGAATGGTCATGTAATAGGTTTGTTTAGGTATGTTTAACCCTATGGAACTGGACATATAATGTTATTATCTGAAAATGCTTTTTTCAAGTGAAAATTGAGTAGTACGGTGAAAAATAAAACAGTCAAACGATAAAGCTGGAATTATTCTGTATTGTTGCAGTCTTGGTCAAAACCTCAATATAAGTCTGTATAAATGGACATGACTGTTGTGGGGCTGCTGGAGACAAGTGGAGTGTAGCCTGGGACATATGCATGTTGGACAGTATTTGTGACTCTGATCTATGGAAAGTTAGGTTTGTCCACAAAGTTCCAAGATTAAATGTTGAAAGGGGCCTGAAAAGTTGTGCAAGAGCATTTGGCAGACCAGTGGTGTAACTTTCTTCAGTCAATCAAAGATTTTTGCTCTAATAGAAACACATACGGGTCACAAATACAGTACTTATTTAATTTCTCTTTAACAGTTGATTGCTGTGCAAATAATAGTTTGGGAAATTGTTTGTCAAAATATACTTTTAAAAACGTTTTTTTGTTTTTTGTTTTTTTAAAAAAAACTGTGCGTATGTTACTGCATGTCAGTGTAGTGAACCTCTAATCAATCTATTTTGGGGAGGGAGATCATACGTTTTAAGCGGGTCCAACTCTCCACAGAGGCAAACACATTAAGGAAACCATTGACCCTGCACCACAAGGAAACATAAATCTTGAGCAATACTAACAAAGTGCTAACCCTCTGGTTACCAGGTGCATGGATTTGAAGAATAGAGAAGTAATCTTCCCCCACTATATCTGTGATGTGTGCTGCTGTGCACGTGTGTGGCCTATGAAAGTCAAATGATGTGGGATCACTGTGCATCATCAGCAGTTTGCATAAACAGTAAATCAGACTGAATGATAAAAGCAGCTCACTCTGTGTGTGTGTGTGTGTGCATGAGTGTGTACTTGTGTTGCCAGCGTAATTGTGTGTGTTTGTTTCTGTGCATATGTGTGCTGTTGCATCTCTAATTATGGATTACAGAAACCCATAATGATTGTGTGTGACGCACAAGAGTGTACACTTCACAGGCAATACTTTGTAATAGCTGTGTGTGTGTGTGTGTGTGTGTATCTGTTGTGTGAGTGAGTGTGTGTGTGTGTGTGTGTTTGGATCCTGGCTACTTTAAATTAAGGGCTCATCTGGTATGAAAGGGTGTGTTTTGCCATGTTTGTGGTGAGTGTATTTGTGCGACACAGGTGGGGCAAAGACTACTCACTTCCTCCTGGAGGAAATCATAAATGCTCCCGCTTGGCTTTAACTGTGCCTCTTCCCCGCATCTAATGACTGCCACCTTCCTGTAATGGCCTGCAAGAGACAGTAAGTAAAAGAAACAGAGAGAGAGAGAGAGAAAGAGAGAGTCGATGGCAGTATCATCACAGAAGCTTCTTATTTCCACTAAAATGGTTTAAATGAAATTCACAGTAGAAATGGAAATTGGAGTGATAGAAATAGTTGCATGAGGATTCCACAAAGCATACAGCTGCTCATGGCAAAGATAAAGAGCTTTTACAGTAAAAGGGGGTGGGCAGCTGCTCTGGAGGCGAAAGGACAGGTGTGGCTTCCTCCCTGGAGAAGCAGCACACCTGCACAGTGCTGCAGGAGGAGCGAGAGTTTCCTAGATGTGGTTGAAGTATAATCACAGCCTGGAGTGGAGAGGTAAAAAGGAATCCGGAAAACATTAAGTCATTGTTTCCTGGAAGCATAACAGATTAATATCATAGCACTTCCTTACAGTAAGCTGTGTGCTATTATGCTTCTGTTTTGCAGTACATCATAATAATATTCAGCGACTGCCCTTCAAGGCAAGAATTCAAGGTCAGGACCAATCAAGTAATTACAAAATAACTTGCATCATCACAGATCTTTCTTTTTTTGGATATTGTGTAACACTTTAGGCTAGTATGAACAGAGGAATCAGAGAGCAAAAAAACAATTAACAGAATTAAGGGCAGTAGCTGTGAGGATGGGTCACAAGTAGATACTGTTTTTTTTTTAGTGCTTTGAGTGGGCAGTAGAGTGGTTAAGTGGTAAGCACTCACTGCAGTAATGTTCTTGGGTCAAATCCTAGTTTGACTGGAGTTTTAACTATGAAGTTTGCATTGGCCAAAGACAAGCAGATTAGCATTAGGTTAAGCCTCACGGCAGCTGGGATTTGCTGCCCCTTCCTTTGCAACCCGAGAAGTATAAGTGGTATAGAAAAGAAACTTTATACATTCTGCAGACACAGAATGACACAGAACATGCGATGAATTTTACAAGTACCAGAGGACCTCCTCACATAAACTCAAGCAAGTGACTTTGGGTCTTCTTAGTTGTCTCTATTTGGACCAATTCAGGAGAGCACCACCTCTGGTCACAAAATGTAGGGTTGCTTGTGTATGTCTGTATAAGGTCTGCAGTAACTGCCACAGACATGGGCCGTGGGATATATAAAAAAAGAAAGTACACGTCTTTTTAAAGTTCCATGAATGTGCACTCGATCTCATCTGTATGTTCTTATATGCTTTGAAACATGGCTTGTACATGTGTGGATACCAGCAGATTTCCTTGCATGACCTGGTTTTTGATCAAAACAAACCACATCACCAACTGGACTGTAAAGTGTCATGCTACATGGAACATATGCAGTCAGCATGTAAAGTCAAAATGTTGACTTTCTGTGGATGCTGAAAGTATTATTCTGGTGTAATGCATGGCTTTGAGGGTTAGGGCTTGATGAAAAACCTTGATGGAGTGTTTGACAGTGCAGGATTGGTAGAATCTTATATAATGTGGAGAGTAATGGCATAAAAAGAGGTAATAAAGAAGTGGAGGTGGCAGGAAGAAGTGAAGTGGGTCTGATTAAAGTTTACCAAATAATCCTGAACTCCATTGTTTTCAGGAAAGCGGTCCAGTGCGTGTCCGTTGCAGATAGAGGACAACCGGAGCCTAAAGCCAGGCCATCTAATGGCCAACAGAGTGCAGAGCTGTGCCTGATTGAAGAGTAATTAGATCCTTTCGTTCACTCCTGCTCTGTCCAATCATTTCACAGTGATGCCTTTGTGTTATGTCCTGCAGCAGCAACTGGGTTTAATAGAGACATCAACAAAGGAGGATGTAGCCAAGAAAGTGAGGGGGGAAACTATGCAAAGGAAGAGGCGGAACAGGGATGAGAAAGTGTGCACAAAAAAAAAAAAAATATAACACCACATTCTTGTGGTGAAACAGGCACAACATTTGCATCATCACTGACAGCTGTATGCTGTCATCAGAAATTAGCTTGAATCATAATGCACATGTGTGTGTGTACGTATTTGTCTGTCGATGTGTGAGTGTGATGATGATGGGTCTTGTTTTCCTGCCAAAGTCATGGCTCGGAGCCACGGAGGCAGACAGCTCTGATAAAGAATTGTTGAGTAACAATGGATGGTGGACGGACGGCTGCTGGAGAGGACTTTTCCTTTCTTGCCCAGCTTTGACTCTGGCTGAATAATTTATCATTTTCAAATTTAAATTGCAGTTTGAAACAACACAATTAACAAATTGGGTGCAGTGTCTGAATGAGTATTGATTGTTTATTAATTGTAGCCATTCTAGTAGGTTTGTTTTAACAGTGGTCTTTAGGTTAGCTGCTTTGTCAGTCAATTATTACAAAAAAATGTCTGACAAAGCAAAAAAACACTAAAAGATGATATATTGTTGCAGTGTTTTGGAGTATGTGTTCATTGTATGTGTACATGTGGGGGGCCTGTCTGACAGTTGATAAAGATGGAGGTGGAAGGAGACCGTGGAGATGATGAGAGACAAGGCAGTGACCCCTGGGAAGTCCTGCTGGGGCATGAGAGGAGCAGGGTCAGGTGGGGCACGTCTTGGGGGTACAGTGGGGGTTGAAAAGCTGGTGTGTGGGGATGAGGCGAGAGGAGGGGACGGGGGTACACCAAACATGATGAAGGCCCAACTCATGAGAACCAGATGACTTTCAGTGGCTATGAGAGGAAGACGAGAAGAAGAAAGCGTCTCGTAAAGCTGTCAGAACTCACCTGCAATCTCTCTATCAGGGTTTAGTGTGGTGTGCACCAGATGCACTGCCCCTCGTGTTCATAAAAGTTTCTGTCGTGAGCCAACATGTGTGATGCTTGATGTGTTTAATCTGAGACTGATCCATAATCTAACAGACGACGTCAGCTCCTTGCTAACAAGAATAGAAAACAACTGGGTTAGCACATGAGCACACGCTCAAAACAATGTTATCTGCCTACTGTTCATGACATGAGTCTGACATTAATGTATATGGGTTTTATTTTTATTTTTTTACAGTGGAGCATGACAAGGAATTTCTCCCAGTGCGTCGGCATCACAAGGAGTTCCGATTCGACCTTTCACGGATCCCTGAGGGAGAAGCAGTCACTGCGGCGGAGTTTCGTATATATAAAGACTTCATTCACGAAAGTTACGACAATGAGACCTTCCGCATCAGTGTCTACCAGGTGTTGGAGGAACACTCTGATAGGTGAGTATTGATATTTGGTGATTTGTTTGGGGATCAATGATGTTTTATCCTTCAGTTTCTTTCATGTGGTAAAGCAATTACTCTGTTTGGATGGTCTAAGAAGATTAGCTGATCCATCAACTCAACAAACATTAGTTGTACAGTCCAAGGGATGACAAAGTCAGTTAACCCACCAGTGTGTGTGTGTGTGTGAAATGCATCAATAACCTCTTGGGTTGTCACTGAGTTGCATGCAGGTGTGCATGTGCCTGTCAGGATTCATTTAAATAACTTTGATGCAGTCCAGCAAAAGTCAGATGTGTGATTGGGACAGACATCATAGAAGGATCCAAGCATACACAACATCATAACGCTGAAAGCAAAATAAAATGGACCCCAGCCATTACTACTTTACTTTCATTTACTTTACTTTCATTTACTTTAGGTGTAGGGTACTTACCCTGTAAGTACCCTACACCTGTGCTTTCTCTACTCTGGCATGTAAAGACATATGTTGGATTCTAAAATAATATTTTAACAAAGGCTACACTATATGGACAAAAGTATTTGGACACCTTACCATTACACCAGCAGAAACTGTAATGACATACTCAAATACAAAATACTTTAATATGGAGTTGGTCCCACCTTTGCAGCTATAACAGCTTCCACGCTTTTTGGAAGAATTTCCACATGATTTTGAAATGTTTCTATGTGACTTTGTGCCCATTCATTCTGTAGAGCATTTATAAGGTCTGGCATTGATGTTGGATGAGAAGGCCTGGCTCACAATCTTTGTTCCAGTTCATCCCGAAGGTGCTTGATGGTGTTGAGGTCAGGGCTCCAACATCACCCTCATCAAACCATGTCTTTTTAGTCCTTCCTCAAACTGTTGCCACAAAGTTGGAAGCATAACATTGTCCAAAATGTCTTAGTATGCCAAACCATTAAGATTGTCCTTCACTGGAGATAAGGGGCTGAGCCCAAAGCCTGATTGAAACACCTGAATTCAGTACTTAACAGTTGTGGTCAAATGCTTTTGTCCATATCGTGTATGTCTAAATAGTTAATAAAATTAAAAGTCCACACAGTTATCAATATCTCCTTCTCCATGCTGCTAACCTGGACCATCCTGAAGATTGTAACTCTGAAATGGAACACACACTCTTGGACAACTCCTGAAGGTTTCTGTTGTGTAGAGGGAACAACACAGTCATTTATTCCTCTGCCAGAGATGGGCCTGTGTAGATGAAAGAACCAGAGCTCTGTGACACACTATCTGTCCATCCAGAAAATAGGTCGGGACTCAAGAAGAACAAGAGATTTTTTTGGTCTCTGATGGCAAATGAGTAGAAAACCCAGAGTTCATTGTGGAACAATAGTGGTAACTTAGATATGCACTGCTTCACTCGCCACTTTTCACACACTCTTTTTTTCCTCTTTCACAGCTGTGTTTTTGTCTCTCACTTTCTCTCTTGCTCTTTGGCTTTCTGGCTCTCCCTCAAAATTCCAGCCAGTGATGGACTGTGTATAGTGTATGAGAGGACTGGTCGTTTATAAAGCCATTATTGTCAATTAAGAAAATGAAGTGTTCCCCTGGGCCTCACCATCTGGAGCCCTCTCCCCTCACCTCCCTCCCTTCCCTCCATCTCCCTCTCTCTTTGATTCACTACGTCTCACTCTGCTGATTCCCTCGCTCTCCTCTCCCCCACTTTGCTTTGCGCTCCGGTCACTTAGCTTTACACTCCATCACACGGTTTCAACCTGTCTTTTGTAATTGTGTGTATGATCCTCACTGGCTAATTACTTTAAATGCGTACCTTTTTATGGCGTTTTTTTTGTGTCCTCTCCAGAGAGTCAGACCTGTTCCTCCTGGACTCACGGGTGATCTGGGCAGCAGAGGAGGGCTGGTTGGTGTTTGATGTGACAGCCACCAGTAACCACTGGGTCCTGAACCCTGGCAGGAACCTAGGGCTACAGCTGGCCCTGGAGACTACACATGGTGAGTGTCACTCAGTGCATAAAAAACTTACAGATGGCAAAGTTAATGGTGTGATGCATTTTGCACACAGACAGACAAACATCTGTAGAATTTGAAAATAGACCAAAAAAGGTTGCTGGTTTGCTCACCTATTAGGGAGGTGCAGGCTGTGGTCTGCTGGCCAGTTTGACTTCAGCTTGATTGCCTTTGCTGCATGCCCATCACAGACCGTATATAGAAATGGACACAGTCAAAACAAATTACTATTTGACCATTGAAACGTCAGGACAAAATAATCTTCAAAATAAAAAGATGAAATGGAAAATGTAATGTTTGCATGTGACTAAGTAGTGATTCAATTAAAAGAGGCAAAAGACACATTTTTTGTGCCGCTAATACCATGGTTCTCAAACTGTGTTTCATGTACCACCAGTGGTACGTGAGCTTCCTCTGGTGGTATTTGGAAATACTGTTCTCCTCTATATACCAGGGTATGTGATCAGAGTGGAGCTTAGGAATTTTGACTAGAGTAGAAAATTAAACAAATAATGGTGATAATGGTGTGACTTAAAGAGCTCAATATTTTCTCAGGTGGTACTTGGTATAAAAATGTTTTAGAACCAGTGTGCATACATGCCAAACTCTAGGCCATATCTGGCAAACAGTACAAAATGATATTTTATGTCTGAATCCAAACTGGCCTACTGATATAAAGTAGATGCACCACTGATATAATGATTGCATTGCATAGCTGGTGTATTGTTGCGCCAATCAAGACTTGCATATACCAGCATAAACTAAGCTAACCCTTAAAAGAAATGGCCTATAAAAAGGTGGGATAGAAAGTATCTGTTCACTAGTATATCATAACATATTTTTTTATTTAATGCATTAGTGGTTCGAGGTGGTATTATTCTTTGGTCACTCTCATAAAGACGCATGAGGTCACAGGTTTTTCTGTCAGAGTCAGTGTTGTGCCTTTATAGGAACACCTGCCCTGCATCAGAAACATTATTGTTGTGCCTGCAACTTAAATGCACCTTCCTGCCTGGGGGTTAGACTTTCAAATGAAACTCCAAGAGAAACAGCCAGCAGGCCTGGCTGCTGTCCAGCACAGGAAACAACCGTAAAAATCCCAATTTGAACAAATAACCTTGAGTTAAACATCTGCCAGTATTAATACACAGGCTGGCTGTGTTGCTTAGTAACTTAGTGGAAAGAAAACAAAGTGAGTGTCATACTTGAAGATTCTCAATTCCCAGAGCCACTCTGCACTGAATGAATGCCAATCTAATGTTTTTATCACACTCTTTGTTCACCTGCTTATATTTTCTCCTCCACAGTATTCTCACAAGGTTATGTTTTGTTTTTTTTAATTTATAATTTGGCTATTCCACCATCTGCCATTTCCACCACTGGGCTTAATTTCCAAGAGAAAGTTACAAGTGTTTGTTTTGGTTACAAAACAAGTTAAGTTGATCAATAAACCATGACTTTTTCCCCCATAAAACCTGCGGCCCAATGGCCAAAAAAAATGAATGAAAGCAAGACTTATAGGGGATCAATATAAATGTGGATAATGTCCTTTTTCAGTTAGAATAACACTGTGCAGCATCATAATGAGCCAAATGGTTTTCTATGTCAGCTTTAAACATTATGTACACCAACATGTGTAAATACAGCATCCATCCTTGAAGTCAAACAGTTGACATCACAGTTCATGCAAAGTTGACGCAGGGGACAAATGACACTATAGGGCAGAACAACCATTGGCATTTTCACCTGGTTTAAAAACAAGATTATAGTTGTGCGTTATGATACAACATGTGTCAGCTTACACTGTGTGGCTGTCCGCTGAAAACCCAGAGAATCCAGCAAAGATAAGTCAAAGCCTGCTCCTGTAATCATTCATCATTCTGTCATAATCTCAGCATCATGCAGAAAACATGCCAACTTATTGCAAGGATAACATCTCAGCTGGAGTTTGTCATCGCCAGGCACAGATGTTAGTCAGTGGAAAACTTTATCAACAAACAGCGCAGAGAACAAGAGCGTGTTTGAGAATTTATCTATCACAAGATGACAGGATGTTACATGTTGCTTTTGTGGGAGGGGTGAGCTCAAGAAGTGTGCGCTTGTGTGTTGGACGGAGTATGAAGGGTGAGCGTGTACAGACAGGCACATGGGACGTTTCGTCGCCAGCAGCGACCAGAAGCCTTGTTTTACCACCAAACGGTCATCAGAGAGACATTCTTCTGTGAGAGAAAGAGAAAGACTGCACACGTGCAGGCGTGTGCACGAACACACCCACACAAATCTCAAAGAGAGGGAGACTTTGATGTTCAGTGCGCGTTTGCTTTTGGCATTTGAGAGGAGGAGAAAGGGATGAGAAAAAGGGAAAGGAATTCACGGAGGGAAATCTAATTTGCGAAACTGAGTGTGGCTTTAAAGACACGACAGAAGTCATTTTAAGAAGAAAAGACCACACACATACAAAGCAAATATGTGCACGCCAAAAAAAAAAACACTTTCTTTTACATTCTTCTATACATTTAAATTTAAATATCTTTTGACACAACACCTGATTGCTGCATTATTCTCTGTTTCCCCCTACAGGAGAGAGCATTAACCCTCGTGTGGCGGGGCTGATTGGTCGCAGTGGGCCTCAGAATAAACAGCCCTTCATGGTGGCCTTCTTCAAAGCGACTGAGGTGCACCTGCGAAGCATCCGCTCAACGTCCACCGGGACCAAACAGCGTAACCCCAACCGCTCCAAAGGGGCAAAGAGCCAAGAGGCTCTCAGAGTGGCCAGTGTTGCAGGTAAACACTCAAAGTGTATTTATTGAGTGTGTGCATATATACAGTATATGCAGATTTTAACGTGTTTTTTTAGGGGGGGGGGGGCTTTGTGAGGGATTCATGGAATGGGTTGTTGATGTTATTATTCGGCCTCTTCATGGACAGAAATGATGTAACATTATTTGTATGTTGCATCCTTCCTCTTAATATGGGCTCTTTCAGGCATTTCTGTCGGACTGAGGGAGTGTTTGCATGTATACAGCAGCAGCGCAGGGGTGGGTGGAGACAAGAAGCATTTATCCTGCCACACTGATGAAATTGCTTGGATTTTTTGAAGAGTAGAATTCACTTCAACCGGTTTGCAGCCGTCTTGCTTTACTAGTGTGATGCTGCTCTTGCCTCTGTCTGTCTTGACATAAAACAAATCATTTCCTGTGTGCAGCTTGGGAATGTCACAGAGCAACACCACAGCTAAACACTGCTATACTGAGAAAGCGACAAAGCGAGTCGTGTGCAACTGATTTAAGATTTTTAAAATTTGAATTGACCAACTATGAATTTTGTCCATGTGTTGAATATTCATTCCATCGAGGTTTCAAGACAACCATAACAAAAGAAATGGAAGGTGCGGGGAAGCCAAAGGTGGTGTTTGCATCCCAAATGAACTATAATGTTACTGAAGTGTGGTGCTGTGCAGACGAATATCCCACAGAAGACTGAGAAACAGAAAACTAAGTGTAACATTGTTGTTGTTCAAATAAATGTAATATTTCTGAGTAAACAGTAGTGAGTACTGTGCATGTTAGTATTTAGAATATTTTTAACAGTGTACTTTTTTACACTGTAAAAAAAACAATATTTTTTTTACAGTGTACATTTTTTTGCTGTGCATGGGCCAACACATACAGCGTGTTCTCTATTCAAAAGCAAACACTCATATGAGTTCACGTGTGTACAGTATGTCCAAAACCAACAGATGTATTGTTGCTATTGTTGCCATTGGAAGTGATGGGATTCTTGCATGACAGACCTTGCAGTGTATGTTCAGGGGCCTTCGTTTTAGAGGTGCAAGAAGACTCTGTTTATATGAAGCACTGAAACTTTACACTGTAATGCCTCAGCTTCAAATATCCCTCCACTGTCTTTGTTTATTTACACAAGCATTACAGCACGGTTGGGGCCGAGTTCCCTGCGTGGAGGTGAGGCAGCACAGGCTTTTATGGCGGAGCACATCTGTGATGTGCTGTGGGGCAAGCGGGGCCAAAACACATGTGCCAAATGGGCCTGTTTGGAACGTTGGATACCAGTGGTCTTTAACTGGATGATGAGAACCAGTCACTCTTGATCACTTCCAATGAGAACCACACTCAGGAACTAATGTACCACAGAGTCCCAGAGGTCACCAGAAGAAGAGGAAGAGGGAGAGGGAGAGATAATATTAGATAGAAAACAGACTATTCTTCTTGAACACATGGATGGTGTAATAAGCTGAAATGAATGTGGAGAAAGGAGAGTGGATAAATAAAAATCTTGAGTTATGAAAAAATGTGGCCAGCCTACTCTTTTGCGCACATCTGTTTCAGCCAGTGGGAACTCAAAGCCCAGCAGAGTGACTTCTAAGCAGGGTGGCCCATTCATTTGAGGCAATTACCAAACTGCTGCTGTATCTGGAGGTGATTTCCTTCAGTCATTGTCGAAATGTTAATGTTGTATGTGGGGACACTGGCTGTGTTTGGATCTGTTCTTTGTCTCTGCTTAATTTGGGCCTGACTGTGTTATATATTTAATCGTGCAGCTGAATGAAATCATTACACATGTACTGAATCTCTCCCTTCTTTTTTCCGTCTGTCCTTTTCCTCAGAAAACAGCAGCACTGAACAGAAACAGGCATGTAAGAAGCACGAGCTCTATGTCAGCTTCAGAGACTTGGGGTGGCAGGTACGAAAAGTTTTTCCTCACCCAGGTATTCCAAGTTACTCTGCCCAAAAGGAGCCTAAGATTAGACGATCCATATTTCTGGTCTTATCACATAATCCTGATGAATGTCCCTCCAGTCTCACTGAATTGTGGCCTCTAAAGGCCTGTCTCCACCAAATGGTACAAATAGGTTTGGTTCAGTATGTCATGCTTTTTTTTTTTTGCATTTCCGTTGTCAAACAATTAAGAATAACTAATCCATATCATGCCAGTTTTTAGCACACCTCCGTTCTGGTACATGCACAGTGGTCCACCGTGCCAACTTGGTGGAGCCACACACATTGCGACCTTCTCTCAAACAAAACTTCTCTTCTGTCTCCTTCTTGTGGACAACAGTCACATGCAAGTGCTGGATGTCCGGCCAGGTTTACTGTGTCACATTCATCTTTATTTATTGTCAAGTTCCACGTTGGTATAATGTCACACTACTCACGTAGCTGACACAGCTTTGAATGGCTATGTAATTTATGTATCAGACCCAAGCACCTCATTGTACGATTCCAAACCGCACTGAAACAAGCTAAACTGCACTCTACCACATGGTGGAAATGAGGCTTTACTTTCCACTGGCCACAATTCATATGAGAAGTATTGATTGATTAAAAAAGGATTCATCACTTAACCTTTCTTTACAACTCATCTCTCTCTCTTCTCTCACTCTGTTCCCTCTTTTCTGCATTCTAAAATGTCTCTGTCTCCGTCTTCTTTATCAGGACTGGATCATTGCTCCCGAGGGATACGCGGCATACTATTGTGAGGGAGAGTGTGCCTTTCCACTGAACTCCTACATGAACGCCACAAACCACGCCATTGTGCAAACTCTTGTGAGTAACCAGGGGACAAAAACCCAGCAGTCGTGCTATGAGTCTAATCATCTCATCAACTGTCAAGGAAGTTTAGCAGATGCTGCAAGTAGGGGAGGGGACGAAACAAAAGTTGTTTCTTACTCTAGATTCTCTTGAATGTGCCTCAGTAGCAGGAACACAAGTTCAACGTATTGGCCACTCACAGCTGACGAAATTGTAATAAACCAGTGCACACATATAAACAACAAACCCAAATGGAGCAGGGATTTGTCCTGGCGTCTATGACTCATGTGTCCCACTTCAAGGCTTCAGTGCTTCAAAACTTCTTTCTCTCACGTGTGCAGCAGCCAGTCTCTCGCGAGGTCCCATATTAAACTGCATTCAAAGGGAGAGCATGATTACAAAGCAGCACCAGCTGTGACAGTCCACGTGCAACTGCTCTCATGCGCCATCTCTCTACCCGCACTTCCTCCTGCAGCTGCCAACCACGCCCACCTCCACAATCAGTTATCAGAAATAAAAAAAGGCCTCTCGGCAGAGATAGAACGAAGAGTAAATGATCTTTTTCCTTTGTCAGAAATGTCCTCATCCACATGAAACCCGGCAAAATGATTTTAAATGTTTTAGTTTGATTCAGCAGCATTCTGTTTCATGTAAATTTTAGTCTATTTGTACTTTTTCCAACTACTTTAATGCCTTTTAAATTCATGTCCACTTCAAAACATTCATATAACTTCAACTTCTTGCTCATACAAATTCATGTACTTTTCAAGCTCTTCATAAAACTTCAACTGCTTCAAACCTGCAATTCAGCGTAGCTTCAACTATCGCATTCCACAGCAATCCCACTACAATTTCTTTGAAATTGGCTTCTCTAGTTTCTATATTGAATACTGCTGCTCTTACAGGCACACTGTTGTGTCTTGGCTTTTCTCAGAATTATGTTGCAATGGTTGGTAAAACAGGATCCAAATGCAATTTTTAAACCAAACGGTGCTTTAATAAAACAAATTTAAAAAATACTGAGAACAATCAAAGGCAGAAGAAGGTTATAAGATAAAAGAAGAGAGAGAAAACTAAACACCGGAACACATAAGGAACAGGGACTAACTGAACGGAACAGATGCAAACAGAACAGCAACGATGAGAACAGAACAGACGAACCAACTAAAAGACAGGGAGCAAAGAGACTAATAAATGCACTAGGACACCAGAGCAGAAGGGCACCTGGTGATTTCTTAATGGGACAGAACTAAGCTGTCAGTGACTTACCTTGAATTCACTTACCTTGAAGTCTGAGAGTCTGAGAGAAGGATGAAACTGCAAAATAAAAACAAAACACATGGAAAATTGAAAACCAGAGCAAATCAGGGCCAAAACAAAATTAACCCAAGGTTCATGAAAACAACCACATACCATGCAATAAACCACAGCAAAAGTCCAAATCAAATTAAAAACAAATCTACATTTACAGTCGGAAAATAATAATTGTATAATCAAATCTCACTGAATTGTAGTCACATTGGATCATGAAGTACCTAGAGATTTCCACCTACAGTTATAACCGCTGGATTTGATTTGATCCCAAGAACTTTTGTTTTTTCACTGTTTCCTGAACTTTCTTTATGAGCCAAAACACAATATCAAACATGGTGAGACCACATTGATTTACTGAATGAAGTGTGTCCAACTCTACTACACTAGGTGGTGATATGGCCCTTTTCAGCTTGTTAGTATAAAGGATTTCTGGCCGAATGCCTTTCCATGGCTCTCTCCTATCTGTTAGCTTCAAAATATTTTAATTCTTCAAGCTGACAAACCATAAATTTGGTCTCCTTATCAGGCCAAAAATGCAACGATCTGAATTTCAATTTTCTCTTGCTGTTGTCTTTTTCTTCTTATAAGATTCAAGAGATTCAAGATACTTTATTGTCATTTCCAGATATAGTGTACATGGGAACAAAGTTGTGCTTCTCTCAGCTGGTTTTCTGGCAATAATAAAACAGCGGGGGTCTCAAACAAATGCAGCAAACAGATGCAAAATGAGTTTGAGACCTCTGGTGTACAGGTTTTCCAGGTCAAAGCCCGGGCGTCCGTATCTGTGGAGCATGTGCAGAGCTTCTAGTCCAGTTGAACATATACATACAATAGTAATTCAACTCCCAACTACATTATCAAAGGCTGTTTGTCTGACTTAGAGAAATTCATAAGAGTACAATGTCAATTTAAATAATCTTTAGGGCCTTTTCCACCAACTAAACATTAGTGAAAACAGAAGAAAACTGTCATTCTAATCAGAACGCAAAAAGTTTTATAAAATAAAAATGGTGCAGAATGGCTCAGTAGCGCCCCCAAAGGTCAGCCCTTAGTACAAAGCTGAAACTAAGCACTTAATTTCACGAAACATGGTGGGAACATGTTACGGCCAAACACCAATATAAAAAGTCTATTGGGACTACAGCCTCAACGCAACAGGAAGTCGGACATTTTTAATTCGGCGTCCATCTTGAAGATATGCACATTTCGCAAATTAACTAAATCACCTGAGCACGTTTATCGCACCAACAAAATATTGTGTCAAATTTGTACTAGACATATCAAGGATGAAAAGTTAGCAAAAGGTCAAAAGTTCGACCATTGGCCACGAAACAGGCAGTGTCGTGTAACGTCACTGTACACTGACCGATCTCCTCAAAACTTTGTGAGATAAGAGACCCAGCCAGAAACCATCAGTACGTAAAAACTGCTGGCAGGGCAGCGGCTGCAAGGGCCCACGCACCGCTTGCAGTTTTTATTAAACGTGTCTCTTCAAAGTGAGGTTTTAGCCGTATTAACACAATTGTTTGATACTGACTGTTTCATTCATGGTTTAGTGACGCATTTCCACGTCTGACTTCACCTCTCTTTCCCAGGTTCATTTCATTAGTCCAGAGACGGTTCCGAAACCATGTTGCGCTCCCACGCAGCTCCACGCCATCTCCGTGCTCTACTTTGACGACAGCTCCAACGTCATCCTCAAGAAATACCGCAACATGGTGGTCAGAGCTTGTGGATGCCACTAGCATCTTCACACAGATCACACACATCCTGAAAATGAAAAAAAAAAAAAGCTTAAAAAACAAAAATATGTGCATATGCATTTTATAAACATTCAAAGACCACTTCCTAGGTGTGGGAATAAAACTTCCATTTTATTTTCTGGTTTGTCCTGAGGCACAAACACTGTATGAGAGTGGAGTTTGGTCTTCACTCTGTAACACTGTGTCTGTGTGACAGAGTGAAAGCCGGACTCACCTCTGTAATTCAACTAGATATTCTTGTCTTGGCCAAACAGGAATTTCAGTCAGTCTTCGACTCTTCGACACACACAAACACAAACATGCACACACTCACACTTACACGTTTGTGCTTTCTACTGTGTATACAAGACATTTAAAGCAGTGATTGTACTGTATATTCCTTCACACCCAACAGTCTTTTGGTATTTTCAATAATTGTTATTGTAGTTTATTCTTTTTACTGTAGATTTTATTATATATTTTTATGACTGAGAGACCCAGACTGAAGTTCTGAATTATATGTACATTATTGTGTAAATATTTTTTCCTTTTTTTTTCCAAATGAAGCAATAAGTGTATTTATTTCCCGAAATGTCACTTGGGTTTGTTTTTGTTTTCCCCCTATAATGTAATGTAATGCTGCCTGATTTCCTTCACACGCTACAACACACAAACTCGAAAGGAAATGAAAACAATGTTGACTGAAAACTGCTTTGACATGTTGAGTGGTGAGGTCGTAAAAGCACCTCGCATCTGCTGCACACTGATGGTACGAGGCAGTTCATGACAACTTTGGAGCTGGGAATGTCTGGATGTTTCATCAGTTGAAGCTGTTACACAAATCTGACGCACATTTTCTTGTTTTTGTATAAAAAGGAAAAAAAAAAAACGACAACTCTGACAATCAGCTGAACTATAGAAAGACAAGGGAGATTTGTACAAAGCCTTATTCTCTGTGCAAAACATTTTCAGGTTTATACTCCTCTGCTGTAATACAATCTGTCATATTTAAAAAAAAATAACAGATAAGTCTATTTATTGAGAGCTGGCTAAGCTGTTGCTACATTGTGCTCCGATGTCTCAAACATGTTTGACTGCTGGACTGGTACAACAACAATAAACTGGGAGAAAAGCAACAAATCCACATTGAGGTGTGCTGTGTAAAAAAGCAGATGTTTTCCTGCACAAGTATTTACTTAGACTGTTGCTACACATGTTAACTGATGACCTTCGATCTGCTGTACGAGCTCCCAAATTCAAAAGAAAACCATTTTGTATTGATGGCACGATACCACATTATGTGTCTGATACCGATATCAGTCCGATAGAGTCACTTTAGACCGTTTAAACCATGAAGCTGTTAACAACATTTGTGTCATTTTAAGCTGTTTCAAAGACATAATTCTCCAACTAAATAACAAACAAAACAAATTCTGCTTTAAGGGAGACTAATATCTCCCTTAAAGCAGAAATAAACAACCCACAACATGATTTAGACAAAATGCTATTGCTGATTTTTATTTACATTTTTACAGTCTGCGCATAGTGAATAGTATGTGATATATATATAGAATTTTTGGACTGTATTGGATTTTACATTTTTATCTGTCCAGTACCTGATCCAGTGACTTTCATCAGCATCGGACTGCTACTAACTACTGTAACTAACAAAAACACAAGCTAAACAAGTATTGTAATTAACAAATGGAAACGTGAGCAAACTTGTAAGAGGTATGAAAGCATAACTCAATTAGTCAATAAATAATTGTAGCCATACAGTTATGTACTCATATACACAGAATAACACGTTCATACATCCACGTATGCATATGCATATTTCTGAGGTGGATGTTTCCATATGAATTTTAACATAAAGTGCATTCAATTTATGTTTATTAATGTACCATGCAAATTAAAGGCTCAGCACTTGACACCAATGTTACACAGAAGAACTGTTGTATACTGTTGGTGGTAAACTGGGAAAATACTGGCAGCTTGTGTGGGCAGTTATTTTTAAAATACTTTTACAGTATTTTTGTTATTTTATCAGTTTTGTTCAGAAAGCTGTTAATTCTACGTCATTTTTTTAGGCTAAAGTTTGGGGTACTGTTGCTTTGGACCTCATGCTGTTCACTGGACGGTGGGTGTAATCTTTATTTATAACACAGTTGAGACAAAACCACCTGTGTGATTCACTGTTTAGGTCAGAAGGTTGGATCATGTTTGCTATTTTCATTTGGTCATAGCAAAAATCTGTATTTCTTACCACTTTTTGTAGTCAAAAAAAATCACATTTTCCATCCATTATACCTGTGAGTTGCAGTGAGTCAGGCTTTTGTCATACTGTTTTCCGGTTAGATGCAGAGTAGTGAGAGGAATAACAGAACTAATTACTCAATAAAGAACAACATGCTGAGAATTCTGAGCGTGAAAGGCTCTTTTAATGCATTATAAAAACGTTGCCACTGATTATCACTACAGGGACACATGTTTACTTTGTGAGTCAGTTATTTTCACAGGCAATGATGACAATGAGTGTATTAGTGTAAAAAGGGAACAGGATGAAGAGGGCGCACATGCACAGGGTTCCAGATTTAAGTGCTACAACACTGTTTACTGAACAAACACCATGTACCATTATTATTATTATTATTATTATTATTACCCAACTTAACTGCTCTTTTTGTGGTTATTCAAATAAAAGTTAATTGGGTGGGAAAATTACAGTAGGTGAGATTTGCACTGCCCCCTGCTGGGGAAAAGTAATCAGACACACACTTGGCTAAAATCCACTCTTTATGCAGGTTATAATGTCATGTTGGGTTGCTTATTATTTGAACTGATCTGTGACTTCTGTCACTGTTCTGGCACTTGTTGTTGTTTGTTTTTTGATGACAATTCATTCAGTGACATTCATCGTATCTAAAGAAATGGTAGTGTGTTCAGGAAAGTGGAGGAGGAAACAAAAACCCACGTACTTTCATTTTCACATAAACGGTTTGGTGTACGTGTGTGTGTGTGAGGACCTGGTATTCCTTATGTTGTGTCACATTATGGGGACTTGTCTTCCTTATGGGGACAAAAATCAAGTGCCCATAATGTAAATTACCACATTTTAAAGTGAAGTCATTTAAAGTTAGGTTGAGGTTAGGGTCAGGGTCAGGGTCAGGGTTAGGGTTAGGGCACTAGTAAAATATGTTAAGGTTAGATTCAAACTGGAACGGATTTAGGTCGATCCGATAAAGTTCTTTTATCGATTCGGCCTCTCGTACACACGGGACCGGAGTTCTGGGTGCCCTGAAACGATACGTTTTTGAGAACAGGTTCCAGAGTGGAAAAATCTGGCAACGACGCCTTCGCGCTGTCGTGTAGACAAGGAAACCGATGACGTCACGTTACCTTCACCGTCACGTGACCAGAACAAGCAAGCAAAGGTATATCTTTGGTTGATTTGTCTACTGTGCTTGTTTATGCATTGCATGATTGGAAACTATTTGTTTTCAATAAAGAATTTCTCCATATGGCGCATGCCTGTTGAAATACTTGTAAAAGTCTAGTGCAAACAGTAACATGGAGTAATTCAGTGATTTGTGGCTCCTATATCTTGTGACCAAAGGGTTTTTTTTTAAATTTATTTTTTATTTTTTGCTTTAATTGAGAAGGGTTGTATTTTAAGTCCACTCAGTCCCACAGAAGCAGATATTTCATCAAGTAAAATGGGTTGACCACATGCTCCCACAACCCAAATCATTTTCTGACAGTGACAGTCACTGTTTTTGGCGAGCAACTCGGCTGCTTGGAGTCCAGCCCCCAATGTCATGTGGAAAATATCAAAAAAAGAAAGAAAAAAAAAATCTGCATACTGTATCTTAAGATTTAGATAGCTACACAGTGTTTATCTTGAGTTATTCGGTTTTATTTTGCATTAAGTCAATTAAAGCAGTTAAACTACTTGTTTACAATAAATGCAATATTCAGTATCACCACACTTATTTGGTTCACTTTGAATATGAAAAGATATAAATAAGGAAATGTTTTTGCCTTTCGTGATGGTCACCGTGTCAGTTTATTGATCACAGTGGAAGAGATTCTCTCCTTGTCTTGTTTGGGGTTAAAATAAAAAAAAAACCTAGAGTGAAACTGGTTTAGTGTAAATTGCAGAAATATAATTAATGCAACTCATAGGGTTACATTTGTATGAGTAACAGTCCAGCACAAGTTGCTCCAAAATGGTGGGGCCCCAAACCTGATTCTGCTTAGGGCCACATACACCGACTGATTTCTGTTATTAATTAAAGAAATCGACTAATTAAAAGCGTCGGGTTCTGTCTGTTCAGGCTTAACCCAGTGACCTGCTCATTTATCGGCCCATATTTACCACCTTACATGGAAATGATTCATCTTTCGTTACATGTCAGTGAGCGCAGAGAAAGCGAAAGTTTAAAGAGACTCCGCGTTTTCACTTTCGCTTCTACACGCACCAGCTTTTCGCTTTACCACTCGGTGTCTTTGTAACTTTTGTCAGGTCTGTTGGCTTTTTAGATTATTGGATCCTGCCTGAAGTAGAAGAAGCGCAAAGACAAAACAGCCAAGCGTCCTGCTTTGCTTCCGTCGGAGCAGTGACCCTCACCTGCACGCGTCTCCCTGTTACACAAAGCATGTGTAGAAGATGGTCGAAGGAGCCAAGCTGCACCTGAAGGACTGGCTGATCAGTCAGATAGAGAGCGCCAGGTTTGACGGACTGTGCTGGGAGGATGAGGCCAAGACCATGTTCAGGATCCCGTGGAAACACGCAGCCAAGAAGGATTACAATCAGATGGAGGACGCAGCTCTCTTCAAGGTCAACACTTTTCAAACAGCAGACAGTGCGAGCGCAGGCACCCGTCAGTTTAATCTGTAGATCAAGTCATATTTTAGTAACAGTAGATACAGTATAGTTACTAACTTGTCTCAAGGGCCAAGGAGAACGAGGAGGAGGGAATTTCCAAAACAGAGGAGAGATGGGTGACCAAAATATTATCATAATTATAATTATTTTTATCTTTATCATTATCATGGCCCCCTGCAAAATCCAAAATCTGTGGTTCAGTTGGGTTAATTTTAGGAGCCTTTACATGCAGTAGATAAAAACAATAACTTCCAGATTACTTAGTGCTTAGTTACATTACTGTAATAAATAACTCATGTTACTGGGAAAAGCATACATTTGTCACTGGACTGTGTCAGGCCCATAAAGGATTCGCAGGTATTTACAGGCGCTTTTACAGGTGAGATGACATAGTGTATATTTTGTATTTATTTTTCAGGCTTTGTCATCAAGAAAATGTTATTATGAACAGTTGTCAGTTCTTTTTTTTTTTTTTTTTTTTTTTTTACAAACTATAGCCAGTAGTTTCTGTTTGATGACGTAAAATGGTGAGATGAAAAGACGACTGAATCTTCCACACTCTAATGCTTCTTTCAAAACAATAACTAACATTCCTTCACAGCTAAAAGAGTAATGAACTCAGTTTGAAACCCATAACTAAGCCACGTCAGTTCCATACTAACTACAGCTAGTGCATGTCAAGGGAAAACACTGAACAATACTGATACTGATTAGTTTAATCAGCAACAGTTCAACAAATGTCCACTTTTAAGGCAAATTAAGTTTTAAAAAAATAAACAAAAGATAAAATGAATTAGGCTGCAACTTATCTATACACTAAATACAGTGTACATTCAGTTTGCTACTTTCTAAAATAATAATTCGATTAAATTCAATTTTATTTGTATAGCGCCAAATCACAACATACATTATCTCAAGGCACTGTACATAATAAGGCCAAAACCTTTACGATATTACAGAGAGAAAAGAAACCCAACAGTTCACACAATGAGCAAACACTAGGCATCAGTGGAGAGAAAAAACTCCCTTTTAACAGGAAGAAATCTCTGACAGAACCAGACTCAAAGATGTGCGGTCATCTGCCTCGACCGGTTGGGGTGAGAGGAACATGGGGGACAGAAAGGGGCAAGCAGCAGAAGAGATTATTGATAAGAAATTATAAATGGGGGACAGAGGAGAGGTGGGGGACAGAAAGGGGGGAGAGAAAGAAAAAGAGGGAGGTGAGGGAGACACAGAAGAGAGAGACCAGGAGCAAATATACAACAGTTGTATCAAGTTTAGAGTCAGTTATGTCATGTTTATAGAACTACAGTGTCATTTATGCAAGCAGCAGCAAACATTATTGATGAGAAACTATACTGATGAACTTTTAATCAGAGCATAGTAATAATGACAGGAGTATTATTGTTACTGATAATAATAATAATAATAATAATAATAATAGTAACAATAATAATAATAATAATAATAATAATATCAACAAAACTGGATCTGGATCCTGCAGCCTGCAAGATGAGGACAGAGGGAGATAGAGAATGGAAGGAAGAAAAAAAAAAAAGTTAATGACACATAATTAAGTCACATTCATATCCTGGCTGTGAGAGAGTGAGTGTGAAACAGTGAGTGTGAGTGCACCACAGGAAATCCCCCAGCAGTCTAGGTCTATAGCAGCATAACTAAGAGATGGTTCAGGTTTCCCTGAGCCAGCTCTAACTATAAGCTTTATCAAAAAGGAAGGTTTTAAGTCTAACTTTAAATACAGAGACAGTGTCCGCCTCCCGAACCGACATTGGCAGTTGGTTCCACAGGAGAGGAGCCTGGTAACTAATTCTCTGCCTCCCATTCTACTTTTATGGACTCTGGGAACTACAAGTAAACCTGCGTTTTGGGACCGAAGTGATCTGTTAGGCTGATAAGGTGAAATTAAATCTTAAGGTGAAATTAAATCTTTAAGATAATACTGTTGATGATCATTAATAATAAAGTTGATTCCTAATTACAGAACAACATACGTTTCAGGTCATTCATTCATATTGTTGGTTAAATATATACAGTATATACAGTAGTTTTGCATGAAGATAAAATGATCCTCTCTACGTTCAGGCCTGGGCTGAGTATAAGGGTAAATACAGGGAGGGAAGGGATAAGGCCGACCCCACCATGTGGAAGACTCGCCTCCGCTGTGCTCTCAACAAGAGCACGGACTTCCAGGAGGTTCCTGAACGCAACCAGCTGGACATCAGTGAGCCATACAAAGTCTATTGCATCCTGTCTGACAATGGGTCAGCCAGGCCAGTAGGTAAAACCAAAGCAAATGTTTCTTTTCACTTTCAGTTTAGCTTTTGTTGTTGTTGTTTATATACTATATTTATACTCTTTTAAGTATGTGATCACGGTAGGAGGAGTACAGACAGTATAAGATGAACCCACAAACAGAAGAGATGAAAGGCCTTTCACTTTCTCTCTCTCTCTCTCCTCAGAATCTCCACACAAGAAGGATCATGTGTTTATCGAGGTGAAAAGTTCTCCAAAGAGACATGTTGTTTTGAACAAACAGGTTAGTGCGATCACTTAAAGCTAACGAACTATAACTTGATAAAATGAAGCACTGTACCCTAATTATATGTCATTTATTCCGTCTGTTTTTGTAGCCTCATTTTAAAAAGGAATCATTTCAAGTGAATAAAGAAGAAAAACCATGGACTGGTAAGTTGTACACACAGTAATTCATACTGTACTGTCAAAAATAATGGTTCTGGAAAATCGTGGGCATCCTTTATATGTAGGAAGGAAAATGTCTGCAAATGCCTCCAAACAAGGTCTGATAGCACTCGTCCGTTTACCATGTATGGGCCCCGTGATATGTGATATGGAAACATTTAGCCCTCTTTTTCCACAGCGGTTTGTTTTGGGCTTACTTTTTACAACTTAAGAAAGCGCCCAATATATTTCACAAGTACTTCAAAGATTTAAAGCTAAAGGGACTGAAGTAAAAGATGCAAAATAGAAAATAGTAACCACTGCAAAAGTGTGACATTACACCGAACCTTTCACAATAAAATCACAGAACACAGTTTTCGCTGCTAATTTCAGTGTGAAGGAAAATTTTGTGACGTATGCTCTGGCTAGTTTGTCCTCTCAAGCTACTGTAGAAATAAAGCAGTGCAAGATGTTGGCCTCTGTAAAGTAAGGTCCTTGTCTGAAGACTGTCATGTCCAGGGCCACAAGCTCACTTTATTAGGAACCTAAAATACAACAAAGTCTCTGTACAGTAATGGCGTCCTAATTTGTACTTTTCATGGCAGAGCCTTCCCTTTCTGTGACTTTATCAGTAACCCGGGTTGTCCCAGTCTCAACCCACTCTTGGCTTGAACAGGCACACCAACAAGGAATCTGCTAGTGTGACGGTACAAGAACAAGAGATTTCCATTTTAAAGTGATTTTACACTCACACAAACTTAGTGAAAGGTAGAATTCAGTTTCTGCCATTTGACTTTAATGAACGTTACACACAGGACATTAAAGAGATGAAATGACCATGAGACACAGAGAAGCTGACTGACCTTCGTACAGAATTATTGGCCCATAGAACATAGCGACATGATAATACAGAAATAAAATAGCCAAAGAAGTTATAATCCTCTGCAGTATGTACTGTATGTAATTGTATGTATTTCACAGTGGTTGCTCCAAAGTGTGCCACTTGTATGGGGAGACTATGAATAAATACTAATCGCATGTTTGTAGGAAATTTTCCCTATGAAATTGAATTAAAGAAAAGTCTCACCTGGGTCACAGTTTGCTCACTGTACTGTGTTGGGAATGTCTTGTGTCTCTGTATTGCTTCAGCAGACCTGATGAGGGAGCACATGTACTGTGAATTAACAGAGAGAAAAAAATTGAATCAAGCTCCCGCTTCTATTACTTTCCTCCAGCCTGCACTTAATGTATCAGGTAAAGAAACTGAATATGTTACTGACCTTAGTGTGGGGGAAGAAAAAAACAAAAAAAAACAAAACAAGCTGTGGCTTGTGTTTTCGCAGACGTTCGTATGGAGGTGACTTTGTTGTACCAGGGTCAGAAGGTGATGGAAGTGACCACCACAAGCCCAGACGGGTGCTTTATCCTGCAGGGACACGTTCCTTTGGGAAATGAACGGATCTACGGACCCTGCACCGCCCAGCAGCTCCCATTTCCTTCCCCGACCTCTGTATCCTTGCCGTCATGCCTGGCTGAAGCTATGAATCGCCTGCTGTCTCACCTTGAACGAGGCGTGCTTTTATGGGTGGCCCAGGATGGAGTGTTCATCAAGCGTTTCTGCCAGGGCAGGGTGTACTGGAGCGGTCCGATGGCTCAACACGCTGACCGTCCCAACAAGCTTGAGCGAGAAAAGACCTTCAAACTTCTTGATATACCTAAATTCATCAGTGGTAAGGCAACGTATGCTTAAAAAACCAAAAACGTTAGTGGTGTAAATCTAGCTAGAACAATATACAGTATGTTTTATTGGATTCATAAATATCAAAATTATATCTCAGTCTATGCAAAGAATAATCTGAATATCATAATTATTGTCTGTGCAGAGCTTCAGAACTGTTTGCAGGGGAAGGGGACAAAACCTTCTTACAAAATTGAGCTTTGCTTTGGAGAAGAGTATCCAGACCCCAACATACCAAAGAGCAGGAAACTGATCATCGCACAGGTCAGACATGATTTCTTCATGCTTTTAGTCGGCTCTCTCTCTATATATATATATATATATGTGTGTGTGTGTGTATATATATGTTGATTTACTTTACTTACTTTAACACCTCCTTTTGAAAATCTCTTTCATCACATCCCTCCTACAATCTGAACTTAAATAACCTCTTAATTAGGGACCTTCATAGTATTTTTAAAGGCAGAATACCCAATACAGCATTATTGACTTAAAAAAAGTAACATTGTAAATCTAATCACATTGTCTATCAGAAAAACCACAACAGGACATTTTCACAGAACTGTCCAGCCCTACTATCAAAGGCCTGTCTGAGTCACCAATCCAGTTTGAGCCATATAATTCCAGCTTGTGTGCTCTCTTTCAAAGCAGCAGTATTTGAAATCACCAGAAGATGTCCTCATAAGCATACTGAATGAGTGTGCTACATTCTGTCATGTTGTTCAGGTGGTGCCATTGTTTGCAGTGGAGCTTCTGCAGAAGTTCAACTTGGGAGAGACTGAGGAGAAGCAGTCGGCTCTTTGCTCAGACACAGTGGGTGAGAATGTTAGAATGTAGGAAAAGTGTAAAAACTGCTCTGCACCAGGTCAGCTATGAACAATTTACAAATGGCATTCTGAAGCTTTAGGCTTCTCCTGTAATCATCAGGAAGTAGAGTACAGTATCATGAGTGGAGATGTATACATGATATCGAAACAGAGGATGTAAAACTAATTGCAGTACATAAATGAGCATTCAAAGCAATATTCTTCTTTTTCCCCCCCCAATACTGAATGTTTTGTCCATTGGCAGCTAAATTGCTGCTAAAAACATTTTTGTTTTCAAGTAAAACTAGTTAATATCATATTTTTTTCCTTGTATTTCAGTTTTTTTTGTTGTTGTTGTTGTGTGTTAAATGATAATTTAAGTGTATCATAATTTATAATACACATGGAGAATAAATTGACACTTATAATTAAATCTATAAAGCTTTTTTTCTTCTTTATTTCTAGCGAACATCATATAACAGATTCACATTTTTTTTTAAAAAATATACATATTATTTTGTAACTATAACATTTAAAAAGAAAAATCAACAGGTAAGGTTTTATTTATTTTTGGGGGGGGAGGGGGGAAAATAAAAAACTAAAACTAAAGTGAAAGAGTGTGCTGAATCAAATGCGATACCCGTATCTGAGTTTAAAATACTTTCATTGTTTTTCCCTGCCCTCGAAACATATACAGTACATAAAAAATGGGATGGGAACAGAAGCGTACAGTACACAGGGGTCGAGAGTATTCACAAAGCATCATGTTCCAACGTGTTATTAGCACCAATACTCCTCAGCCATACTGCACTTTTTGCTCTTTCCATCATTCAGTGTTTAATGGAAAAACACCATGTGTGTCAGGACGATGTGGCACAGACCTGTCTGTGTGGGTGGGATTGTCTGTTACGCAATTTCATTAGTGTTCTCCCTTTCTCAGAAATAATGTTAAGAACATATTGGAGGGTAATGCCTTGATGAACAACTGTTTGAAATGACTCCCAGTGATGAGAATGAAAGAAGGCGAAGAGTTGCTCATACATTCACTTTGCCTTTTCAGGTCGACACATTGACATCGGCTCAGAAGCAAGAAAATAAAGAGAGGAAAGAAAATGCATTGGGAAATTAACCGAGAGATTGCATTAAATCTGTTTAGCATATTTACTGTATATAACATCTGTAATATATATATATATATATATTTATAGTCAAATGTTGTTCATATATATCTGCACTTCTTCAATAGCGTTTACTTTCATAACACTGACTGAAAGATGATACCCTGCAGAAAACACCGTCAGTAAGTAAGTGTGTGGAACTATCATTAAAAAAAAACAGAGTGAACACAGACAAGTGCTTGATTGTCTCACTAAAAAGTCTTCAGTGCATCTGTAAGGAGCCTCCCAGAGATCCTTTCAGAGATCCTTCAGCTGCTGCTTCTGCAGTGTGAACACCCGTAAACTGCGTTTTCTGTTTGTGTGTTTTTTTTTGTTTTTTTTTAATTCCTTCCCTGCAACCCTACCTTGAGGTCTCTCCATTGTTTATCTTCATAGGTGCAACAGAGACAAGGAGGGTGTGTGAGTGTGTGTGTCAGTATGCACGTGCAAGTTTCTACTGCCACTTCATTAGCTTGGAGCCGTGAGGTAAATCCAGAAGACTTCCATCAGTTCCGGTTGCAGTAAGTGTGTCAGGGGCAGACCAGCGCCGCTTGCGTGGACGCGGCTGCCCTTGAGCGGCCAGAGTGCGTGGAGGTGCTGCTGCGTTGGGGGGTGTATGGTGAAGAAGAGGGGGAGGAGGAGGTGGCGGTGGCATCTCCTCCCTGTGTGAACCGCTGGACTCTCCCATGACCCTGGAGGAAAACTGCGTGCGATGGGCCCGGGAGCTAGTACGCGCGTGTGTCCGATGGCTTTGTGTGGGTGTGGGGGTGAGAGCCAGGCAGACGTCCCCCTCCATGAGCTGGTGGCATGGCAGGCCGTACAGCTGTGTGGTTCTCTGAGGACAGCAAGAAGACCAGCCTCGGTCCTGCACAAAGAACGGATACTCCGCCAAGACCTTCAGTAACTCCTACACAAAACCACAACATTGTAAAACACTTGACCAGGAGTGTTCTCATGTTTGACATGTACACTACTTACAATACGTTAGGGATATTGTGATGTCATACCCTTTTCAGTGAGGCATCAATTTCAACATTCTGTGGGTATAAAAACCTGGTGTTGTCAGTAACAACTGACAACTAAACCCTAACCCGTTATACTTAGCACTCGTGTAAATAACAACATCCCTAACTTATTGTGAGTAGTGTATTTTCACAATACTTGGGTGCCTAAAAATGCATGTGGAACTAATTTAGCACATGAAGATCAAGTACAGTACAAACTAATTTGCAGATTTACACGCGCTAACCTTGTAATATTCATATACTGTATGTAAGAAGTTTATTATATTAATCAGGGATTAAATGCTAAATTAAAATACTGGCTTCACTGATGACATTTTAAATTTTCATTTGCAGTATTGGTTTGGTACTCCGGCTTCCTCCCACAGTCCAAAAACATGCAGATTTGGGGATTAGGTTAATTGGACACTCGAAATTGCCCGTAGGTGTGAATGTGAGAGTGAATGGTTGCCTGTCTCTATGTGGCCCTGTGATGGACTGGCGACCTGTCCAGGGTGTACCCTGCCTCTCGCCCCATGACAGCTGGAGTTGGGCACCAGCGCCCCCCGCAACCCTCAGTGGATAAAGTGGTAGAAAATGAGTGAGAGTGAGTATTGTTTTGGTGTTTTGGTCCGTTAGGCTCCCAACCACCAAATAACACAGCTCATTGCATTGCGTTATTGTTACTCCAACTCAGTGACATTCAGTTATGGCTCAGAAAGGACAAAAATTACCAAACTAAAATAAAGTACCCCTTGCTACATTTCTCAAAAAAGCTCTTCCAGAAATGAAGAAAAGCAAGGGGTTGAGAAATATATATATATATATATATATATATATATGTATATATAGAAAGTTAAAGACAGATGATGCGTGGATCATTTCCTCCCAGACAGGGAATCAAAACAAAAAACTACAGTCAAGGTTAGCTAATGCTCTCACTCTCTTTAATGCTTTTACACTTGTACACTTTTACACTAATGCTTTTGTCGTCTCCACCAATCATGTGGTAATTCTGTGATGCCGCTCACAGCAGACACTTTCACTTTCAGTTTACACTGGTTGCTGCCCCGCGAAAATTAATAAAATAGGTTGAATGTTTATAAAAACAAAACAGATGGTGAGACAATTAGGTATGTGTTTTATATATTAACATGAGTAATGCAAGTGTAACGCTGTGTAAAAAGTGTGACTCCATGTTTCAGAAACTTTGGCACTGGACAATGATTTTAATTGAGATGTTGCTGATGCACATATTTTACGTACATCTCCTCTCATCACTAAAATGCTTTAATGTTAATACATGTTGCTTTAGAGTATGTTGAAACCTAAATCTACTGACACCACTGACCTGAGTGTTGCGGTCTGTGAGGTGGACCTGCAGGTGGCTGAAGCCCCGTGTACTGCTGGGTGAAATCAGCAGCACAGTGCAGGTGCTGAGGTGGAACTCTGAGGAAGTATCCGCACTCCTCAGAAAGTCCTCGGTCCGCAGCTCCTCCACTCGCTTCAACCTTCCACTGGCCAGCTCTATCAGAGAACCCTTGGTGAAGTGAGGTAGGAGCGCATTGGGAGATGGGTGAAGGTCTGGGGGTGAGGGCTGAAGATGGCAAGGAGATAACTCTCTCCCTCTGTCCCTTTCTCTTTCCCGTCTTCTCTCGCGCTCTCTATCCCTTTCTTGGTCTTTGTCATGTTGTACGTGCTTCTCTTTGTCTTTACTTCTCTCCCTGTCCCTCTGTAGGACTTTTTCTCTGTCTCTTTCTTGGTCTCTTTGTAACCTCTCATGGCTGTTAGGAGGACCCAGGGGTGAGTGAGGTGAGTTTCTTAGATTGTGCTGCCTGGGGCCTGGGTCCCTGTGCAGGTTGTATAAAGGTGTTCCTGAGGGGCTAAATTGGGAGTAGGGTTGAGGACTGTGGTGTCGTGCTGAGGCAAAAGAGTAGTAAATCTGGGCCTCGGCTGGTGTGGCCCCTAGCGGGTCCATTAGTCCCCCTCTACTTCCCCTGGAGTCTGGTCCAAGGGGATGGGGACTGGTGCAGAGTAAAGTCGAGCTTGTCTTAACTATACCATGCGGATGTCTGTCCTGCAGCGAGGAATGTGGGTCAGGAGCCTCCTGAGTTTGTGAGTCTGACAAAAATGTCTCTCCAGAAAGGACACTGGATGTTGGATCCTCGTGCTGTCTGCGTCCACCATTGGTATGGGAGCAGTGGGGACTAAAATCCATCCTGGTTCTGCTGCTTTCATGTTCTCCTGCAAGCAGAGGCCTGGAGGTTGAGACAGTCCTGCTGCCTGGCCCATCCAGGCCATTGGGTCTCTTGCCCAAGTACCTGTGTCTGGCTTCAACTAAGTTTGGGTCATGGGGGTAGAGAGAATGATGGCTAAACAAGTATGATGGGGAAAAGAGTGAAGAACTGTAGTCACGACGACCACTGTTGACGTAGGACCACATATCTCTAGAATCGGCTGGAAAGGGAGCCTTAAAAGAGGAGGCAGATGAGGAAGGGGATGAAGATGGCAGGGAGAGGGAACCCTCACCTCTAAGCCACCTGGAGGAGTGAGGCAATGGAGAGGAGAGAGGATCATCTTTCCAGGCAGGAGAACCTGAACCCCTCCTTTCACGGACCTGTCCAGGAAAAAGGGGAATAGAGATAGAGGGAGAGTAGCTCAGGTGCCATGGCAAGGTCAGAGGGAGACATGGTGCAGGGGCAGGAAGAGATGGAGGAGTGTGCAGGGGATGTGGGTTTGGGTTTGTCAAAGCTCGGTCCCTGTCACTGGCTTCCCTGCTTCCTTCCCCTCTGCCTGTGCTGGACCGACTTCGGACCGGCACGGGGGGTTTAAATTCATCCAAAGTAATTTGGTGTTCCACCGATCCTTGCCGAGACTCCCTCTTCTTGGGAGGGAGGCACTCTTTGCTGCGATCGGGGCTGGGATTCATGGGTGGGCTCCAGCGAGAGCAGGGGCCCCCTGTGTATCGGTGTAGGCTAGGTCACATGGGCCTCACGTGAGTACGAGGGGCGCAGACAGAGCGGAAGGCTGCGACACAGCATCACTGTCAGATCACAGTTGATTCTTTTGAACTGAAGCACCACTCACCTAGAGGTAATATAAAAGAGGACAGAAACAGGGGGGTAAGGCACAAAAGTAAGATAAAGTGTGAAGAATTGAAAAGGACAGAATGTTAGACTCGTATCCAGAGTTGTTTCAAGGGACTTCGGTGGCTCCAGAGGGAAATAACCTGGGGTGTCCATCAATCTAGCAAGCTAGTGGCATGGGCCTTTGTTGGGATGTTTCAACCATGGTTTTGTTGCAGTCTTCTGTGTGTGTACTGTATGTAGGCGATCATAGAATTTAAGGGAATTCTCACAAAATTGTCAAAACTGTCAACAGACTAAGGCTATGTATATCACATGGTCATTCAGGTGCACTGAACATACATGTTCTGGTATAAACAGGAAATATTTTACAGTTATTTGCCAGGTTATAGAAAGTATTACTCTGGTGAAATATCAGAGCAGGGATTTGTTTTATCAGACATGAGAAATGTGTCTGATGTGAAAATGAATGTAAGTTTTAAAGGTGCTTTCATAGCTAATATAATTCAGTGAATGTGGTGAAACAGCATCATTTCCAAAGGTCTCAATTTTTGCCTGTCTTGACTAAAACGATGCCCTGGAACTAAAATGAAGCCAGTAGCATTTTTAACCTTTTCAGTTATGAGGCTGTAAAACATCAGGGTAATGTGGACAATAGGTGCATCCAGAGCAGAACTGATCAGTTTTTTAGCAAAACCTAAGTAGTGGTAGTATGGATGTAGCCTAACTAATCGGCCGTTCTCCTGGGAGCCCTCAGTCTGCGGCTCTGGTCGCATTAGTTAAGGTCAAACATGCAAACAAACCTCAAGCTTCATCAGCTAGTCAGCCACTCTTTCCCTCTCTTCTAAAGTCAAAAAAAATCTTAGCCTCGTAATAGCTGTTGCCAATAGTCATTACCTCCATGCTCTGTGGTGGGACTGAAACTACCCAACTTACTCTTTTCATTCAAACACAGTACTCCCACATATAGTTTAAAAATACATTTTGTAGCCATTGAAGTTCAGAGGCAGAAAACACAAACACACATGAAGCACTCACAGCAGGAGAGTTTTCATCTCTGACTCTTTGGGGGATGATTGGAATATGTAGATATGTTTTTGTACCACTTTCATGAGCCACCCCCTCAACACCCCCGCGTGTTCTCTGTATTGTATATAAGCTTACTACTAGCACTCCCCCAACCCCTTCTTTTTTTTTTAAACACACATGCATGGACAGCAGAGGACACACAAACACTCCCTCGGGCGGCTGTACTTACTCCCCCAGTGATAGGCAATGCTGGTCACCACCCACCCAAAAGCTGACAGAAACACTGTTGATATTACCACCAGTTGTTGTGCACACAGGGTATGTGTCTTAGCATATTAATTATGTGTCACAGCAGGAGTGTGGGGAAGTGTGTGTGACTGTTGGTCTGTTGGTGCATGCATGCCACATTTGTCTATGCATTTGCATAATTTTTTTCATGAGAGAAATGTGTGAAAATATTTATTTGTTTAGCTCTTTGTGTTTGTGTTTGAGTCCTCAAACGTGTCAGAGATTTTGCAGCCTTATTTCATTCAGCGAGAAGTGTGGGGGGGGGGCTCTACTAATTCCTCTCCAAATGTTTAAATTGGGTTTTTGTGAAGGGATGGCTGCACCGCAGCGCCATCCCAACTATTCCCTCCACCACGACCACCACCATCGCTGCTCCCAGCGCCGCCACAACACCGCGATGCCACTCAGCCCCACACTCACCCGCAAGTCTGTCTCAACAGCCTACCAACTCCCTGCCATCTCACCATCCGCCACACTGTCACCATGGCAACTGTGTCCACACACACATCCATTCGTTTAGAGAGGTTAGATGGGGATACACCATGGAGAGGCGGGTAAACTGTTGCTCATCAAGTGACTTGGTCCAAAAACAGAATAAGTGTTAGCATGGAGCAAGCTGTTTGTGCATCTGAATGGAAAACTGAAAACTGGGTGGTGAAAGGAGGGAGGTCCATTGTCCCAAACACTGACAGGAGGGGGTGTGAATGTTTGTGATGAACAGTTTTTGTCAGCAGTTATTGGGTAAATAAGGGTGTTTGTGTTATATTGTGAAACATTTTAAGTCCAGTTTCAGTGGTTTATTTTCAGTTTGGCTGCAGCTTTCTGCAGCTAAATAAACTCATTGAACTGGGTTTTATGAAGGCCTTCAGACAGCAGAAAGAACCGCATGTCATTCATTATATAAGCCTTACATACATTTCTACACATCCATATATAACTACAATTTAACATTTCTATCAATTAACAAATTAATTACCATAATTATTTATTAAAATATATTATACATGTAGCACAGAATGAGTGCCTAATCACTTAAGTGGTGACATTTTACATTACAGTATAAAACATGGCATACTATGGCAATAATTTTTGTAATAGGGAAGTTATCTCATTTATAGCATAGT
Source organism: Brachirus orientalis (assembly GCA_016785285.1). Lineage (NCBI taxonomy): Eukaryota > Metazoa > Chordata > Actinopteri > Pleuronectiformes > Soleidae > Brachirus > Brachirus orientalis. Next base: position 3,396,930 of record JAFBJR010000570.1, read on the forward strand.
CACCAAGTAAAAGCTTGGTAATAACAATGGATAAAGTGTGTGCGAGAAAGGGGAAAATGAAGTGAAACAGCATTTATAATGTAATTACCAATTAACTTCACATTTTAAAGTAAAAATTACACTGATAGTTGTTTATCAAGGTGGAATTTACATTAGATGATATTATCATAATAATAACGTAATAATTATCAAATAATTATCATAGAGTAACAACATTACGGTGTTATCACTATACTGTATTGTAAAGTGTTACTACTTAAGTCAGCCAACTCTAGGTAATTTACAACCAGATCATCATGTTTTATCCCCAAATTGACATATTGTACTTTGGATGTTGTTAGATTCTATAGCTTTTGTTTTAAATATAAAAACAGCGCATGCGTTTGCAAGAACGCTAAGAGTTTACACCGGTGCAAGTCTTGAATTGTGACAGTTAGTGACCCATAAAAAAGGGAAAAAAAACTCAGAGAACACAAAACCAAGGCCGCCAAGTTTCCCACGGTGTCAATACACTTTCAAATCTGGATCTCTATGAGGATCACCACCAAAACACAATCATTTCATTTCTACAGAAAATTTAATTGAGCTGTGAGTTGTGCTGTTCACAAACAGACAAACTGACAAACAAGCAGGACCCACAACATAACCTCCTTGGTAATTATTTAAAAAATATTTTTGCACATATAGCTCTTAAATTAATTTCCAAGTGAAAACAGTATCATTATTGAAATGATCTTTTTGTCTAAATTGTAATTATTTTTCTTTTGAAGAAAAAGCTTGCCAGCAAAAACTTGCCAAAAAAAGTGTATGAAAACAAAGAATTGTGCATGTGGAGGAGTTTGCACAGAAATGTCTTGTAAAAAAACACTCCTACACTGTGCAGACATGCACGCAGAGCTGGAGCTGGTTAGATCTACTGTGTTTGAAGCATTTAAATTTATCAGAGCCACCGGACTGCAATAATAAAAGGGTTATATATTCATTTTAACTAATTATTTCTGAATGCTTGTGATTTCCTTTTGCAGCATTCAAAAGTCCAGCAATGCAAAATGTAAAACGCTTTTATTTTTCAACTTGATCTCAACTTGCTCTCATGTATGACAAATCTTTCTGCACTTCTCCCTCTCATCCCGCCTTTTTCTCAGGAGACCTGTCTAACATGCTGTACCCATAACACTTTTAATTGCAAACCAGAAATGAAAAACAGAATGTTAACAACTAGTTTTAAGTATTTCACAACCAAAAAAGATCACAAGTTGATATAGCACCAGAGGCGATTGACAAGATCTCATGTTAGACTTCTGTTCTTAAAGAGTGGTGGAGAGAATGTGGGAGTACAGACCCAAATTTATGGAGCTGGCAGATGTTGTGATGTGATGATAGACTGACCTTAGTGCGGGTTGAGCAGACGTCCCAGTATTAGCTGTCATTCATATTCCAGTCCTCCCAGAGGGTCAACCCACTCCACTTATTGTCGCTGTGCTATACTGCTCCTCCACAACACCAGCACCATGCAGTTACAACACCCGCAGATATCAGCCGCCTCCAGCTACACACTGCCTCTGATCTCTGTGTGCATGTAATAACACCAGCGAGCCCACCAAACTGAGGGAAAGAACCGAGAGAGCCTGCCGTCTGTCTCTCTGTCAGTTGTGTATGTGAATGTGTGCGTGTGTATGTGTGCGTGTGCTTTTGTGTGCAAAGGGCTGAGGAAATGAGTAATATCTAGCAGTGAGAAACATGTCTGCATAGGCAGACCAGTTGCTGCTGCCGCCCACTTGCTTTAATCACTGTGAGGGATACAAATATGCATACACACATACTATATATATATATATATATATTTTGTGCACACATACAGTTTAGGATGCAGCATGTACAGATGATGTATGTGATGCCTTGCTGCCTTTATACTCTCTGATAATCGTATGTGAAATAAGTTTCACCATTTAAACGCACCTTTTAACACAAAGAGTCATTGATCACTCAATTAAGCAGTAGTCAAATCCTTGAGCCGTGTTTCTGCTGAACACTTAAAGACTCAAGATTAAGACATAAAAGAGAGGGAAAAGATGGAGGGGAGGCAGAGAGATCATGAGAGGCAGGGAGGGACGAGGTGGGAGGCTCATCCTACACACACTCTCAGACATAGGCTTGCACTGTTGCCTCTGACTCAAAACTAAAACTCACATCACACATAACACACACACACACACACCGTTTTACTTTGTGTCTTATGCTCTCATCTAAGCACTTTGCAATTAACCTACTTGTTTAAAGAGCTTTTATGTATAAATTTGTCTTGACTTCATATGTACATGTGTAATCACATGCACATAGACATGATGTAAACACATTGTGACTTCACATGCATGCACAGGCTCCACCGATCCAGTCAGTCTCAGTAAAAGTGTGCTACTATGACTGTGGAAGATTTTTAAAAACTGTGTGTTTCATTTACAGCGAGAAGTCAGAAACCTGTCTAGACAGACAACTTAACAGACCCAAGGTTTAAACTGCAATGCTATGCAAATAACCCTGTCTGCTATACTTGTCAAAGAGGCCAAGCCATATTTTAAACAGTGGTGCAAGAATAAAAATGGGGGCAGAGGGAGAAACAAGATTTAATAAAGCTATCTAACTCTCATTGGTAGTTGACTGTGTATCTCTACAAGCAATTCATCCGTGCAGTCTTTGGAACACAAAGCAAAATGCAGACTCATACCCACCAACAGTAAATTAGAGCTTAACCTTGTCTAACTTCTCCACCTCAGTGGAATGGAAAGCTAATCAGACTTGGAGGTGTGCAGACACATCAGCTTGAAGGCCACGCTGAAACGCTGTCAAAAAGAGGTGACAATTGACAAGAAAGTCTCGTCTGACATTTTCTCTCTCTCTTTTTTTTTATCCAGTGAATGCTGTTTGAAGATTGTATGCGTCGAGGTTGTGTGGGCACAAGTGCTGTCTGCTCTGGTTTTTTCCTTGTAATTGAGTGCACTCACGATTAATAGAGACTGAAGATACGCACACACACACACACACACACACATATACAGAGACTAATAAAGAATAACTTGAGTAGTGTTTGAGTCACTCTAATGTCAATTTAATCAATATTTCTTCTTGGTAAACACGACACGTTATTGTATGAAGTATAGAAAATTACATATTCTTCACAATAGAATGACACTAAATTAAATTAAATCAAATTAAATATTATTGTATTATATTAAACAAAAAATATGGAAAGAATTTAAAGTTCATTATAACAGGAATATCAAACAGGAAACCTTTACATTTTATTGAAACTTGTTTCTTAAGCATTTAATATTTAATTTGTCCGAGTAACTGAAAGCATGTAAAAACAAGATTGCCTCTGCAAATATGTTAATTTGATGATATTACAGAAGGCAACCCTGACCTAATAAGTCAGCACTCACAATTTTAAATGAAACTGTCCGACATTTAATTATACAACATATCCTCCCACATAGATAATATTTTTCTTAAACAAATACCAAACACAGATTAAGTTCAGACTTTGTCAGAAAAAAAAACTTTAGTAAATATTATGTGATGCAAATGATCAAATTATTTATATTATAACTGAGTTATTATTAGTACTCAGACTTAACACCTCTGCCCTGTAATCATAATTTCGACATAGCAAATATAATATTTAATAATTTGTAACACATTTGATATCATTTTTCATGTAACAAGTCATAGTCCAATCATAGTGAAAGAGAAGAAAATAGAGCAAAGCGTATTTACCACAATGTCGAGATGTAGAAATGACTGTTGTGCTCTGCTTATGCATAATACTTTGATATTTAGACACACACACAAACCAACGCCAGCAAACACATCATGGAGTCATACTGAGCTGTCGATCAGCCACACAGGCATTCAGAGCGTATTCTCTCCAGCCTTGTCTCTCTAACTGGCTTTGCACTATTTAAACGATCCATCAAACACACACACACAAAGAGGGTCAGCGCTGTACAACGGAAGGTCAGACTACATGTCAAACTACATCTAAACAACATCATGGTGATGGACATGTTAAACAGCATCAGAGCTCAAAGACAGTCCTCCATAGGTGAGACACTTTAGTCAGGGGTGTCAAACTCAATTATAGAGGGGGCCAAAATGAAAAACTGTGTCCAAGTTGAGGGCCAGACGAGGTCAAATAATATAAAATTTAGAAGAAACCATATAGATAAAATAAAGAAAGAAATCAGAAATTACTATCATATAATATAATATTAATAGAAATATTAATGAGTGCAATGACTATGTTTTTTTTCCATAAAATAATTTTAAATTACTTACCCATGGAATAGATTCAGAAAGGGCAAAATATCAACAATAGGCGACAGTTTCAAATTTACAGTATGAACACACCAGTAGAACAGTGGTAAATATTATGGGGCAAATAATTTATGAATGATTTTCATTAAATCAGCTGCATAGTAGTACAGTATATATATAGTTATGCAATTTCCATCCGTCTGAACTGATTTCCTCTGCTGTATTTCACATACGGGCCTGCAGTCACATGTATCTTAGCCAATTATTTGCTGTACTAAATAATATTAAATCATTATTGCTAGTTAAAAAATACGCAGCAAAGCACAAATGAGGGGGCTGGGCCCCATTATAACCACCCCTCTGGTTCTTGCTCTGTGTTCTCAAAGTCCACATTTAATTAATTTGTTTATTTATTTATTTTATTTATTTATAAGGCAAGGTAACTTGATGTATGGTATTAATATGTGTCAGTGGAGGAACAGGAAAGACATATTATCATGAGGGCTCAACACAGTTGTATGATGGGTCAGATGTGTCCCCCAGGCCTTGAGTTTGACACATGTGCTTTAGAGAGTGGAATAACCTCCTGCTCCTAAAACTGTTTCTTCTAAACAAACATTTTTTACTGCCTGAGCATTTGGTACAATAAAAAAGGCCATTTTGCTTTTCTGTCTTCTTTTCTTTTTTTAACATTCCTCATACGTAGCCTTGTATCGGGTGTCTGATCACGTTTCAGGCTGAGTGCTGGATCTATGATGGACATCTGATGCAGCAGAAATTTGTTGCTGAATATAACAGATCCGAAGAGGAGAGGAGAAGAGCGCTGTGACAGGACTCAGAAAAATGAACAAAACAAAAAAAAAAGATCATTCACACTGTCTTACTTGCACAGCAAATGTATTGCTGTACTGTTTCTGTGCTAATAACTGACCTAAACATAATATGTAATTAAGATTTACACCAGCAGGGGGCACACATCAACCAAAGCACATAGTGACATCTGTGTCATCGCGTTCTTGCACCCAAAGTTGCCAGCAGTATAATAGTATGTGCATCCATTACTATTGTTTGTGATTAGTGATATAACTGTGTGACTCAACTGAGCCACTAATGTGACGCCTATTGGATAACACAAGCTCGATCACTCTGGTATCCTCTTATATGTGCTGTGCTTTTTTTTTTTTTTTTTTCTTGAATGCGTTATTGAAGACGACCGGACTTGAGCGAATGAGAACATGAACTCCTCCGGGAAATGTTTACTTATATTATAAACCAAGTGCGAACGACTCTTTTTCCCCATAGATGTTTAATGAATACAGAGTTCTTTTTGCAAATAGCAGAGTTGCCCCCTGGTGGCTATTAAATATATTGTTATATTGTAACTTCCGGGTTGGCTTCAGGAAGGAAATTGGAAGACTACTTCCATTTTTTAGGTGGAGGAGGGGTAGTACTACGGGCCTTGTGTGTGTGGAGTGGCTTACTCCATAAGGAGCCAGGCTAAGCTGATAAAAGGACAGGGTGATACCGGCGTTCGCTTCATGGGCAATAGGCTACGTCAGTCTTCAGCGTCCTGACCCATTCTTCAACAGGATGAGCCAGCAGCCCTGCCTGTAGCAGGGTCAACCACAATGAGGATGGGCTTATGGCTCAGGAGTTACTATAAACACCCCCACCTAAACACTAAATCGCACATGCATGTATGCACATGGTATACTGCTAGTGCACAAAAACAAAACAATTTTATTTAATGTAAAACTAAAACTTGTAAAAAAAAAAAAAATTAATAATAATAATGAAAACTGACTGTTGCTTTTAAATTAGGGGTTATCTTAACAGTTTGTGCTGTGTAAGTGGAGTTCTATAAGCAGAGCATGTCACTATAAATCTGATTTATGAACATTTATTAACACCAAAATCAGCAACAAAAGAGATCTCATCAGCAGGCAGAACAGTGTATATGATGCAGAGTAGAGGGTGGCAGCTGTAATGTATTGCTAGCTTAATCCCCATGAATCCTAAATGGTACGGCCTAAGAAAGGCTTAGTATATTATAGTTCTGTGAGGAAATCCCCCTGTGTGGTGGTACAGGCCATTCGCCCCTAGGGTATAAATAGGGCAGCTATGTCTCCTTAAGCTGGCTTTTACGCAATATCAGTTAAAAATATGACTTGACTAATTACGTGCAGGTCAGCCAGTCAGCAGAAGCAAAAACGTTGTTGACCACAGAATATGACAGCAGAGTTCCTCTCTCTCTTGCTCTCTGCTTGAGTTATTGCTCATGGGCGTATATCCACCTGTGCACTCACAGGTCAGCAGAGATCAACCTGAACAGTATTTCTACAAATGTGTCACGGCTGACATTTTCTAAGGAGAGTGTTGCCTTGTTGTCAGTGAGTGACATTTAAGTGTTTTACTGATTAGAGTTTTATTTCAACAGCTACCGTATATAACCTTTATTGTTAACCACATCTAAGGTTTCAATTCGAATATGTATCACAATGACTAATAATAATAAAAAAAACATGACACAAAAAATAAATGTGCCACTGGTGGTTATTTGACAGCAGGCTACTTCTGATGCAAAGTCATGCTCTTTTTAAAAAAAATAAAATCCATTCTTGCTGCTGATGTCTTTTAGGGAAATATGTGGTTCACCGGCTCACAGGAGTGTCTGTGACATGATTAGCCCTCCTTACATCCCCGTGAGTAGTACACTCTCACGCTATGAGATCAGTAGCTTATGAGATGGACAGGAGCAGATAGTAAATGAGAGCAGAAGGAGTGAGAGAAACAAAGTGTGACAGGGTAGAAACAGCTTGAAAGAGCGAGTACAAAATTATGTCTGTGAAAGAGGAGAGAGAGATTACTCTCCGTTCCAAAGATTTGTTGTTTTTGGCACTGTCCCCTGGTGAATGCCAATCAAAATGGGTTTCTATCGATTTTCTGGTTTAGCAGCAAAACATCAGCAACGTAAGCAAACATAGCAGTGATATCTCCATGGAGAAAGAGCACAGCCAGGTCTGGCCGTGGTAGCTCAAGTGCCATTTATTTACAGAGAAACTGTCTAGACTGGCATCACAGACGCTGTCTGGAGAACCTTTATCACTGGCAATATACAAGGTAACATTATTATACACTGTAATCATTGCTATACAACTCCTCCCACATTAAATCTGCTGCCCAGTCTCTCTCACACACAGACACAGACAGGCAGTTACTCAACACATGATATAGATAATGTTATAAAGGGAGCTGCAAAATGTACTGAAATAGGAAACAAGGTCTTGGGATTTTAAATAAAAGGAGGTGACGTGTCCAGGTGCTGCTTCTCACTCGATACGATATATATTGTACAGATTATCAATGAACGAGGAGATGGATAGAAAATAGAAATTCCACTTGAGAACAATAGACAAAAAAAATGCTACCATTTTGAATCACGGAGGTTTTTCATCTTGAAATATATTGTTATCATCTGTAACCAGGCACCCATAGAAGGTACCAGATGGCAACTACACTGGTGTCCACTCTAACGTGCCATGATTTATCATCTGTTTTCCTTTAGATGGGAACATAGTTTACAAAACTGACATCATGTCCTACTGAAGAGGACCTGCCAATAGTGAGTGAGCCCATTCACTTAATATAAATTAAGAAGTAGACTATTTTGCACATAGAGTTCAAGTCAGAAAGAGTTGTTTTTACAACCAGCGGACACCGTCCCCAGGTGGATAACTGCTACTTCCATCCTACTTCTTATTTCAAAATGGAATATTGTGTCGATCTTTATATCCAGTCTGTGGGGAGAACCTACGCTCACTGGCCTCTTTATCAGGAACACAGGACACCTAAAAGTGTCAGGTATGGCACCAGGTGTGACCTTTTTCTGCTGTAGCTCATCCACTTTAAGTTCAAAATGTTGTGTTTTCATAAATGGTTTCTTCATATCTTGGTTGGAACAAGTAATTATTTGAGTAACTGTTCCAAGTTACTATTTATCATCTCAAACCAGTCTGGTCATCTGGCATCAACAAGGCATTTTCCCTCAGAGAACTGCTGTTCACTGGATATTTTCTCTTTTTGGACCATTCTTTGTAAACTGAGATGATTGTGTGTGAAAATTGTACTAGATCATCACTGTCTTAAATAAAGCATGCTGCATTCAAAGTGACATAAATCACCTTTCTTCTCCATTCTAATGGTTGGGTTTGAACTTCAGCAGGTCATCCCAACCATGTCTACATGGCCTAAATGTATCAAATGTACCTAATAAAGTGGCCAGTCAATGCATATAATGGTTATTTAAAAAACTCTTGTATTTAATTATTGCTCTTATTACTATCATAATCATTTTTATTATTATTATTTTTTTTACTAAAGATGTTTTGCTATGTGATTTTGAGGTTGCACGGTGATGTGGTGATTTGCACCACAGTTAGAAGGTCCCTGATTCAACTCCTACTTCAGCAAAGGTCTTTCTGTGTGGAGTTTGAATGTTCCCCCAAAGTGTGTGTGGGTTTTTCTCCTCGTATGCTCATATACTGCCTCCCACTGTTCAAAAACATGCAGATTGCAAACTCTAAATTAACAAAAGGTGTGAATGTAGGTGTGGATGTTTCTGTGTCTTGGTACATTGGTCCTGGGATGGGTTGGTTGACCAGGGTGAACTCCTGCTTTGGCCTAATGTCAGCTGGGATGAGCTCCGGCTCAATGCCACAAGAGTAGAAGAATAGAAAATGTACAGACACAGTCACTTTGCAGGATGAAAAAAATAAATTAAAGGAAATGGCAGACATTTCAATGGTACAAGGTCATATCATTCAACTTCAGCAGGACACGATATAGGCACTATAGGCTACAGGATGTCTCAGATGTTACACTTTTTGTACAGTGATATTGATACTGTGCGATATATTGTGTTTGTCAACGGTGGTATAAGGCAGCAGATTTACTTGCATGTGCTCAAGCAGGCAGAAAGACGAGCCTGGCTGTGGGTGTAGGTAGTGGGTGGCAAGGTTGAAAGGTTGTTCACCCCTATTGTAAATAAAGTGTGGAGGAGGAGAGCATACTGCTTGATCATACATAAATGTTAGCCAGTCAAGGCTAAAGAAAACAGATCCATATGAACACAAAGAGAAGAAAGACTCTCGATTCACACTGTATTTTCACATATGAAATGCATGTATATATATATATATATGTATATATATATATATATATATATATATATATAGTCTCCTCCACATTCCTCTCACGGGACATTCCAGCTGACTACTAGTACTCCCACATGGTGTCAACTGTATTCAAACACGGATTATTTATCACCCTCCTGGTCCTTTGGCCGAGCTCCCAAGCCAATTCTCATACCTTTCCAAGTGTCAGAGTGCTGATCCTGGAACAGGAAAAGGCCATATATGTTGAATTTATTCAAAAATAGTGCATTTGTGCAGTAAAATTTAGTTAGTGATCACATCCAGATGTATGCACTATAGAGCAGGTGAATTGCATGCAATTAGACTTTCAATTAATGCATGTATTTTAATAAATCTTAAGTAAAAGGCTTGAAAATGTTTTGAAAATGTATTCAGCAACCCCCCCAAAAAAGTCTTCCATGACCCACCTATGATGGTCTGTGGAAAATGACTGAGCGTGACCTGGTTTTCACTTTAGCCAGCCAGGGGCAAAAACGAGCTGCTGCTAATGATAACAACAGACATAAAGTTAACTAACATCACCTCAGCATCAGCTTTAATTTGTCTTTTGACACATAGCAGATGTGCATATTTTGCTTGACTTGTCAGTTCACGCGATAATTAAAAGTTACACATTTTTGACTGCTTGTTTATGCAAATGCCTAATCAGCCAATCACATGGCAGCACCTAATTTAGACATACATGGTCAAGATGGCCTGCTGAAAATCAAACTGAGCATGAAAGATCATGAACTGAAGGTAAATTACTTTGAATGTGGCACAGCTGTTGGTGTCAGACAGGCTGGTCTGAGTGTTTCAGAAACAGTTGATCTATAAGGATTTCAACAATTATCTTGCCTTGTTGATGCCAGAGTTCAGAAGAGAATGACCAGACTGGTTCAGGATGAATCAAAAGGCAAAAGGAAATTCACAAGTGAAAATAACAGCTTTTTCCAACCAAGGTAAAGGAGACCCTCTCTGAATGCACATAAAATCAAGCCTTCAAGCAAATGGACAACAGCAGCAGCAGAAGACCACATGTGACATTCCTGCTATTTTACAAGTTATTCTGTCTGTGTACCTAATAAAGTGACCAGTCAGTACATAGTTCTTAATCTATGAAGTGTTACAAAAGTATTTTGACTCCCTCTCTGTGCTGTAAAATATGGATCTCGATGTATGACTGTAAGTGACAGTGAGAATTATTATCTCTCTCTCTCTCTCTCTCTCTCTCTCTCTCTCTCTCTCTCTCTCTCTCTCTCACACACACACACACACACACACACACACACACACACACACACAGAGGTATTCATGACTTCAGAGGACACTGCATTGACTTACATTAATTTCCTGGAAACTTACTCTAACCTTAACCATAATTACTACATCCTAACCCTGACCCTAACCTTAACCTAATCTCAGCCTAACTTTAAAACATGTCTTCAACTTAAAATGTAGTAATTTATGTTATGGGGACTTGATTTTTGTCCCCATAAGGAAGACAAGTCCCCATAATGTGACTGTGTAAACAGATTTAGGTCCCCACAGCATAAGGAATACCAGGTACACACACGCACATCCTGCAATGAATTGGTGAGTGTTTCCTCGTTCTCTGAGACTCTCAAGAGAAACAGGGAGGCAAAGAAGATGATTACACAGATAAGGTTGGTATGGTGTATCCTCCAGCGACTGCTAATCTGTATCAAACACAGAATTAATTTCAATGGGGAAAAGATGAGGAATAAATGTACCATAAAACCCCTTAAAACATGCTTGACACAAAAGCAGATTCCTGAATCAAAACACAAGAGTGTAGTCCCTGCACGAATGTACACTTCACTAAGTTTATGTCTCTTTCACTTTCAGTCACCCCTCCCCACCCATTCTCTGTCTTTCCCTCTCACTTATCTGGCTGTCTGTTTGTGAGCACACACTCAGCGTGGGTGAGAGTGCTAGAGTAGAGTATATGACTGTCAACACAAGGTGCAGCGCGTGTGTGTTTGTCTGTGTGGTGCTGAAAGTGGTGAGGCACATCAGTATGTGATGGAGTGCTGTGATAATGACAGGCCATACATTATATAACATTTAGATTGCATAAGAATTAAGGATAATTTTAGGTCCAGATATTGAGGATGTATAAGTATTTTGTACTCGTGGGCATACTGCCTTTAAGTGCATGGATGTGTGTATGCAATAATGTTCTAAAATGTGTTGATTTCTAGAGCAGCGTGTGGGTGTAAGTAAACTAAAGTGTATTATGTGTTTGTAAGACGGGGGCACAAATGTTTTCAGATTTCTTTCATAGCTATCTGCATATCAAAACAAGTATGTGGGAATGTTGGCATGTTTATGTACAGTGTACATAAGGGTGTCTTTATTTTGTGAGCTCCCACTCATTATCAGTTTTAGACTTCACAGAGATCCACTTGGGAAAAAAAGAGAGAGCCAATTCTTATAACTGAGTGAAAACCTGGTAACTTTCATTTTTTGGCTATTTTACTCACAACAGAAGAACACATGGTCCTTCATAGCATTAAGAATGTTCATCTCTCTCTCTCGCTCTCTCTCTCTCTCTCAGCTACTCAGTTACAGGGTAATGGTCCAATCGGATGTGTTGTGTGGAGTCACAGAAGTGATGCAGATCGAGTCCTCCTCTGTGCACTACATGAGTGTGCCCCTGTAAAAATAGACCTCTTAAAGGGCCAGCAACCACTCAACCTTCTCCCACCAGAGGCCTGTTCTGCTCTTGAGGGTGACAGTCCTCTAACAGCCCAGGATGAGAGAACATGCTGTATTTCTCATTCAGCCCACAGAGACAAGACAAGGTGTTCTTTTTCCCTCAAAAGATAAACATGTGTACATTGTGTCACATTTTGACACCTTTACATCATTCATGAGGGCACATCTTTGGTACACAGAAAGCAAGTAAAACAGAAGCTTAAATCTTGTTGTATGAAACAAAAAAAAAAAAAAAAAATGGTAACAGAGGAGATCTTGGTTTTGAAGCTACCTCACTACAACTAGAGCTCTACCTGAACAAGAACTCTCACTCAGTATGTTTACATGATATTAAAACAAAATCTAATAATTGTGTTGGTCTGACAAAAACAGACTTTTGAAATATATGTTAACATCTTAGTCTGACTAAAACTCTACTCTCTATATATATATATATATATGTGCAGGGAAAATAGTCAACATCACCACCATTTTGGCACTGGCGTTGAGAATGAGAAGGATCCCTTACTACTGTGCTGCTTGGAGCTGCACACAAGACTTTTCAAATACCATCCTGCTGAATTAGTAGCCTACTGCACTTTTCCTTTTTTTTTTTTACCACGGAATGTTTTATATATAATAAAATGACTGCCAATTTTTTTTTGTCATGGAGTATAAAATTATTACAAATAAATAAATATAAAAACGATCGATGAAAAGTTTCCATGTCTACTTGTATTGTTTTACATGGCAGACTTGCCCATACCAAGATGAGGGACGTGCTCGTGTGTCAGTGAAATGGATAAACACAGTCAGTGCTCGACAGTTCTCACCCCTGGGTTATGACCTGGAAGTAAAGGAAGTGGTACACAGCAGAAGAGGGCAACAGAGCTCGAGTAGCTGACGTTTTGCAATCCTATCATGCAAAAATCTGAATCAAAACAACACCACTTTAAGGAAGCCGTGCTGTTCAAATCCATAGATGTACATACCAGTATTCATTAAAAATGAAGATGGAGATGATATCTGCTGTGCCCTGTTATACAAAAACAGTCCAAGTCAAGCAAAGGGAGAGTATTTTACTGGATCCTCACTGGATCCGAGAACCAGCAGGATTGGATCACTGCTATAAAACTCGTTCGAAGTGAACAGGGAAGACAGAGCAATGAGAACCCACAGACAACAGATTTCACTCATGTGGTGATTCTTACAAATCAGGCACAGAATCCAAAGCTTACTAGTTTTAATATCTCTTAAATCCATTGACTGTGATGTCTAAATGTTCTCTAGAGTAGGATTAGGGAACATTTTTTCAGAAATTAGAACATGTCAGGATACTGCAGGTGCGGAATAGTGTCCGTTCCAGCTGTTTCCATACTCATGATATGGGTCAGATCAGTTTGTCAAGTTCTTGCAATATGTTGCTTGATCTCCATGGATTTAAAGTGTGCAGTAAAATCTGATCCGGGCACTGGTCCAGTTCATTTTTGTGGAAGCCTTTCTTGTGACTGTGGTAATGCATACAAATTGAGTCGTGATGTCCGGCATTCTATAGCAAGAAAAACATGGCATAATCCAGACTGGTGCATTTTTGGACTGACAAGGAGACAGAATTGATGCTTCGTCAGATTAGAGAATTAAATATTTTGAAGTTAATGGATGATAGAAGGGCAGAGTGGGGCTCAACATAGTACCAACTACCTGTCAGCTAAAGATGTTGTAGTCTGTGACGTAATACTTGTATACTGGACAAGGACAGTAGTAGTGTCAACTGTAGCTCGATTAGGGGGGTGGGGAGTTGGGGGTCTATGATTCAACAAGCAAGTAACAAACCCAACATGACCTCAACCAGAAATAAATGCTTTCAGAAGAAGGAGCACACTTTATGTACTCAAAACAAGCTTTCCTATAGGATGAGTAATTTGTCTTACATACTAAAGACTTCCTGTTCGCCCCAGCAGATTGTCATCATAATTGAAATGAGCTAAGTGTATTAAGTCAGCGGGCAGGGATAAATGTAGTATAGCTGAAATCTGTTTGAACCTGTGAAGTATTCCTGAGTGCAGCATATGGCTATATCACTGCAGCAGAAGGACAAGGCTGATGTAACAAAATAGACATACAGTAATCATAATTGTGCACTCTGGCATAGTATTTCAGCAGAATGGTGGGAAAGATGGCGGGAAATGAAAAATGGATGGAGAAACACACACATGTAAAATCATTGACTGTGGAGAGTCAAAAAGTTCAAATAAAAAAAAGGAAGGTGACATTAGAGGTTGTTTCATTAAATAGTTTGTCATTTATCACTGACTGAGTATAACTGAAACAACTGACCGACTATAACTGAAACGTCTCCTATTTTCTCTCGCTCCTCCTCCCTAAGTCCATCTCCTTCCAAATTGTACCCGACTCAACTAACATATCCATTCATCCCAGTTTAAGCGGGCTCCTCCAGGGCCTCTGCCTATGTCTGGACCAGGGCTATTTAAGCCCACTGCTCTAATTCTGAAAGTCCTGATCTGCTGTCAGGATAAGTAATGGACCTACACCTCTCCGTCTCCACCCCTCTCTTTTTCTGTCTGTCTCACACGTTCTTTCTCTCTCCGTCATTCTCCTCAACACTCACCCACACACACAGGTGCTGACTTAGATTAGTAAATATGACAATCTCTTTGACACATACACACCCAGGTTTAGGAACCTATCTATTTATCCATCCATCCATCCTTCCCAGGAGATACCAAATAAATTTGGAGAATTCTTCCCAGCTATTTACTTAATGTTTTTTTTTTTTTCTTTTTTCTTTTTAAATAAAATAACAGCCATAAAAGGAAGTTGTGATTCAATTAACAAAACATGCATCTTTGGGAATTATTCAAAATGATCAAAGGTGTTTTAAAAATGGCTTAAAAATTTTGAACAAATTTGCTATATATATATTTATATATG